>CM075819.1:11923053-12017522 GCA_037975025.1 Excoecaria agallocha | reverse complement strand
CAACTTCCATTCTTGGCCAATAATACCCTTGTAATAACGCTTTTCGAGCTATTGTTTGAGCTTTTTCATTTGCACAACAATTGCCTTCATGAATCTCCCTAAGGATATAATTGCCTTCTTCTAAGCTTAAGCACATTGACCAATGATGTGAATAAGATCTCATGTACATCTTTCCATCTAAAATGGTATACAGGCTAGATTGTCGAACAATTTTTCTAGCCTTAGTTTAGTCCTCTGGAGGAGCACCTGTATTAAAAAACTAATAAATTGGTAATCGCAACCCATTCATCTATTTGTTGAGCTGAACTAATTAAGTTGCATGAGAATGCTGCGTGATGACTTACCAAATAATATCTTCCAATCATATAATGCCACTTAGGGATGCCTGTTTTGTTAGAAAATTAGCTCTTTTATTCTCTTCCTGGTGTATTTGTTCAATCGCCCACAAACTCCCATCTTTTTCCAGCTGAGATAGTAATGTAGATACAAGATTTGGATACTTCATCATTGTTTGTTTTTTGGCTTCAAACCTTCCGAGCAGTTGGCTGACAACCAATTAAGAGTTAGAATGAATAAGTAAACAGTTAGGTTTCACCTCAAGGGTGAGCTATAGCCCAAAGCAAAGTGCTTTATATTCTGTAATATTATTGGACACTAGGAAAGATATCCTAGCCATTCCCCAAATAGAGATCCTGCCTGGGCTGGTCAATACAACTCCTACTCCGGCATCTTCTAATAATGCTGCTCTATTGACATATAAATTCCAATACGTCTTGTTTGGCTTAGTGGGTGGAGCATGTAGCTCAGCCATAAAATTAGCTAATACTTGTGCTTTTATTGCCAAATGAGGTTCATACCAAACATCAAGCTCTCCTAGTCGAGCTACCTATTCAATTATCCTCCCTAATGTCTCTGGTCTCTGTATCACTTTCTTAAAGGAAGTGTTAGTTCGAACAATCACTATGTGAGCTTGAAAATAAGGGCGCAGATTTATTGTCGAGGTGACTAAGGCTACCACCAAATGTTCAAGAATTGGGTATCTTAGTTCAAACTCCTCTAAGGATCTTACTAGTATAGTAGACGGGAAATTACTAAGTGCTCTTTTCTCTGATCAAAATCGAGTCGATGGCTCATTTCAAAATCAACAAGTACATAAATAACATTTCACCTAGCTGAGGTCGACTAAGCAGTGAAGGAGAACTCAAGAATTATTTAAGGGCTTCGAAAGTTGACTTGGCACTCCGAGGTCCACTTAAAATTTTTCAAAATTTTCATGGCCTTATATAATGCAAGGCATCATTTTTATAGAATAGGAAATGAACCTTCCAAGGGCTCTGATCTTTCTGTTTAACATCTGAAACTTCTTTGATTGACTTCAGAGCGGTTCCATCTTCAATATGGCCTCGATCTTTGTTGGATTAGCCTATATTCCTCTTTTTGAAATCACAAAGCCTAGGAACTTGTAACACCCTTAATGGAACAGTTCTTTCCGATATGAACTTAAACGATTTGCCTGAATTTTTTTTTTTACCAATACCCAACTTATACCAACACAAGTCATTGAGAAATCGGGCAGCATAATGGCTACCAACTTAATGACCTCCTGAAAAATCAAACAATAAAACAAGAGGCACAATAATTTATCACAGACAACAGATACATAACATTTTCATTATTTGCATACCAATCATATACATTTATCTGGATAACAATAATTACTATTCATAAAATAATAATCCAGAATACAGTTAAGTCTTACTATCATTAGCTGAGTATATACATACCAAATATACCTAAAAGTATATACAACTCTTTTCTTCAAGCTTCACTCCGCGGTGTACTATGCTTTTGCTCCTCTTTAGAACCTACACGCAGTAAAAACTACGTGCTGAGCACTAGATATGCTCAGTGGTGACTACCAATCCTAGAATTTCCAAGTTAAATATAATTATCATAATTATGCTAATTTTTACATTAACTTGTCAATTCTTATTTGTCTTACCAACATTCCTTTTAATAATTTTGACAATATTTTTAGTTCATTATCAATATTTTTGGCAGGCTTGTTACTTCGGTTCTAAACAATTAAATTTACTTCAAAATATTTTGTTTTGTAATTTCAATTGCAAAAGTTACATTTCTTATCTTACTTTTACTATTGCTCTTACTTGACTTAACTTTAACTTTTTCTATTCAAGGTCTTATTTAATTAGGTCAATACAAATTTAGTTCTTTGATGATTTACATTATTATTTGCTACTGTAATAACAAATTACTATTCAATACTTGTTTCTTCATTAGTCACAATTTATTCTTTTTATTAGTAACCTTACAATTTCTGTTGTTTATTACTTTATATCACTTTGGCCTTTTGATTTATTTAGGAAAAGACAATTATTAACACTTTAGCTTTATTTTACAAATTTTTATTTTCAAAACAGTAATTGGTATACATTATCAATATATCAATTGGTCTTTCTTATAACTATTTCATTTTTTACTTTATTTATTGTAAAATGACTAATTTATTATTAATAAGCTTATTTTTACTTTTTAAGCTAACAGTCGATGTACATTACATCAATTTACCTATCAAATAACTATTTTACCCTTTTATAAATATTTCTTAATTAATTTTCTCATTGTTTACATTTTTTGGGAAAATTACTATTTTGTCCCTGAATATGTATTTTCTTTCACTTTAGTCTTTCGTTTTCAAGATTAATAATTAATTTTCATTATTTTTTTACATTTTTAGCACTATACTTTCTTTATGTCCCTAATACAATATGTCAGAACTCTCAAATAGGATATGCGGGACATAGACCCAAAAGCCCTACTGATAGAGAAATGACCCCCAAGGGTCCCTTTCTCCAAAAAGCAATGCACTAACACTTTCATTTTTACACTGAAGTTATGGAGATCAAAGATTCTATCCATAGCAAAGCAAGTAACCATTACTTTTACCGTGGCATAGGGGGTCTATATGGCTAGCCAATTATATCTTGAATAAGAAAATCACCACCTGGCTATTGCTAAGGACAAAAATAATCAATTAATTTTTTAGAATAAATTTCACACTTCAATAATTTTTAATTTCTTTCATTTTTTTAAACAATAAATCTTCTTCAATCGCATTCTTTTTAGTGCTATTGACTATACAATAACTTTTTCTTTTCAATTTTCTTTTTCTTTCCAATCACTTTTGCGTGAATTATTTTACAATAATTCACTATAAATATTTATTCTTTTTTCGATTTTTAGCTAATTATTTCCTCAATATTTTTTTTTCATATTTTGTAAATTACGTCAGAATAATTCACTCTTTTTCTTTCTTGGCACTTATTGAATTATTTCTTTATAATTCAAAATTTTACTTTTACAGTCATTTTATGTACTTTTTGATTTTTAGCTAACCTTTTACTTTTTCGGTCTGAATTTGCGACTATTTAGAAATTATAATACTTTATACGGATTATGAATTATTTATAATAATTCACCATTTTATTCGACTTATGAATTATTTTTTGATAATTCAATAAGATTACTTAACTTATTATACTTTTTATTTTTCTTAAATTCGTTATTTGACTTTTTTATTTTCTTTATAGGAATTATAAATTAATTTACATTAATTTACTAATGCTTGCTTGTTTACTAAATTATTTTCCAATAATTCAATATTTTTACTTAAACATATTCAATATTTATTTCCAAAAATATTCTCATAAATCACATAAATTTTATAAAAAATTTATGTGAACAATATTCTTCAATTATTATCATTTTTACTCATTTTTTAAATTATTTCACCATAATTCATCATTTACATTATATACTTATACTTGTTCTTAGCTTCAAAATTTTTGAATAAATTTCATAAATTTTCTAAAAATTCATGAACATTATATTTTATATTGTACCTTATTTTATGGCTTAATTTTATCAAATTGCTTATTGTACACGTTCATTTTCTTTAACAATGGATTTTAGCCCTTAAAGAATTTCTCCTTAAAAATTCATTTCACTTTAATTAAGCTTGTATTCAGGCTTAATTAAGGTTCAATTATATTATATTAAGGGAAAATACAATATACATACATTTTTTCATTTTTTTCTTAATTACATATTCAATAAATATTCTAAAAATATTTACATAATTTCTATAAATTTTACAAAAATCTATACATGCATTATTTCACATATACTATTAAATTAAGACTTAAATTCACTAAAATACTTAACATACAAATTTTTTTTATTCCTCAAAAATTTTGGCCACTTCACTAAAATTTTTCATAAAATTTTTTTCATGCAAATTAAACATTCTAACACACTTAATGATCTAATTATACTATTATATAATTAATTTCAAATTTAATTAATTATACAAAATTTTCCTTTATCAACCCTAAGAAAAATCATTAAATTAAATGGAAATTACTAAGATTTAGTAGTCACTAACCTCAATCTTGCCATTAACCTTGGAAAAACTTCATTTCCTTAGCCTTAAACCCATGAAAACCATTTTTTCTTCAAATCACCTTCAATTGCTGAAATATTCACCTCATTTTTTTTATCAAGATAAACATCATTTTAGCTTAAAATAACCACAAAAATATACTGTAGGCACCTAAATCTAGCTATAGGTGCCTTCAAATCAAATTAAAACCCAAGAATTCACTTATCTATTTTGACCTTCATGCCTTTAATCCTTGTTTTTCTTAGCTTTTCTTCCTTCAATCTCTAGTTTGAGCTTAGATCTAACAACTAAAGAGGCTAAGAAATATTTCTTGTGTTTGGATCAAAGTAAGAAAATAAAGAGAAGATAAAGAAAATGATGAAAATATGGAGAAGAATAATATTCGATCTTATGAAAGAGGAGAGCTGCCAGAACATGTGAGGTTTCTGGAAAATTTGAGAAGTTTTCTTCCCTTTTATAGTCTCTCAAATAGGCTTGGGCCTTGATTAATTAATCAAGCTCATTAACTATCCAATAACAAATTTTAATTCATTTCTTTAACTTTTCAATTTCAAATCACTTCAAAAATAATTTCATAATTTTTATCACCCCAAAAATAGGTTGCACGCAAATTTTCGACTCAATTGGAGTTTATTTTTGGTTCGGTTCAATTAAATTGGTCCAATCCAAAAATATCAATATTACAGAAAAATTTATTTTTTGTAGCCAAAATAATCTACATATTATTTTAGGCTTAACTGCAATTTTTGGCAATATTTGGAGTCCGTTTACTACTTTAAATATTTATACAAATTTGAGTCAGTTCCCCAATAATAGAAATTGACTCGCTACCTTTTCGTATTTTTTATTTTTGGAGGCCCCCATTTGACCTCAGTTTTACTTTAAATTTCAACCCTGGACTCACCATGACCAATATTTTTCAGTGGTCCAATAAAATATTTTTCACTTTCGGGTGTACGTTAAAGCCTTGAAAATACTATTCACTGTTGGAAAATACTGTTCACGGCTAACCCGGTGTTGAGGCCATTACATTTCTCCCCTACTAAAAGAAAGTTCGTTCTCGAAATTTACTTATGACAAAGAGTAGAGGATACGGTATTATTATCTTATCAAAATGTTTTCACATTTAATGGTTCTTAAGCATTCTTACTTATGGAGCCTATTCGTTTTTTAGCTGACCAATCTTTAAGTCGAAAATCCTTACCAATCTTACTTCACAGGTCGTATCATCCCGTATACATATCTCTTTTATGACTCAAATCACATCAAATTTTACTGGCTTCTTTATACTTAAATATGTTCAACATGAAGGACCTTTACATTTCCTTTCAGATAATATCCCAAATAAAGTTATCTTCAAATGGACTGATAGCTATCATTATAAGTAAACTCTGGTATAAACAAATACTTTTCACAATTATTACCAAATTCACATATACTTCATTGAAACAATTCTCTTAATATCTTAATTGCCCACTTCGGCTGACCATCAGTATAAAGTGAAACACTATGCTAGAGTGGGAATTATCAAAAATCTCACTCCTAGCAACACATTCTTTTTGAAATACAAACTGGCCAATGGCAAAATCTATGGCCCGTCTGTCTTAATTTCACTTCGATATCATGTACATCAAAGATATCCCGAAGGAACCAGATTGTTTTCCTCTTTTATTTACGTTTCAACTGACCATACTCATTTCGGAGCCAGACTTTATTAACACTTATAGCTCAAATAGATGCAAATATTATAATTAACTATTTGCACTTATTCATCGCATAAATACATTCGCTTGAAAATATTTTATTACTGGATTTTTTTTCTAAAGTTGAGTACATTAGCTAATGCATTACCTCTCTGGTAGTACCCGGCTAAAAACCAGGAATTCCTTATTCAACCAGAGATTATATTAACTAATCTCAATAAACGGTTACTTTTTCTTCAATATTGGCAGAACAAAGCTCAAATACTTATCACATTCTTTTAGTGTCTTAAATCTCATCAGAATGATACCAATAAAAATAATTATAAACAAGTCCAAATAGGGATATAAACCCTATTTATCAAGTTTATATAAACAGTCAGTACATTTGCAAATCTGTATGACCAATAACTCATAATGGCCACATCAAAATCGAAAAACCATCTTGAATATACTATTCCTTTTTACTTCATTCCAGTATAATGGTAATCTTTCCTTGCAATTAGGTCATTTCTATGCTCATCATATCTCCTGTCAGTTTTTCCATATCAGGCGGGGTCTATACAAATGATATGATGCAAATTAGATGCCGTCACACAATGTGAAATGCTATGCAATGAATGAATAATTTCATGTATGCAATAGAATATGGTCACGTATTCTCATATAATGCAGATATCATAGCCCATCCCAGAACTATGAAATGTCTAATCAAATACCCATACTTGCAAGGAATCACTAACAGATATATATATATATATATATATATATATATATATATATATATATATATATATATATATATATATATATATATATATATATATATATATATATATATATATATATATATATATATATATATATATATATATATATATATATATATATATATATATATAGCATCTTAAATGACCTCAACTTATCATCTAAATCATTTCAACTATCAAAGACCTTCTTTGACAATATAACTTCTAATTCGATAACAATTTAAACCATGACACGGAAGTCAGGGTTTCTCTATGTCCCTTACAATCTGTCTGAACTTAATATACAATTTCTTTCCAAACTTCTAAAATACCTTTTTTAATGCATTTTTCAATGGACTGATTCTTATTCACAATTACACTTATGTACTCGGATCACACTCAAATTTAGTTAACAATTCGTCACTTTACTTTAACCTCCAAAGGACTTTCAACAGTAACACTTTCATTCAGACTCTCTACTATCTTTACTATGCAGAATCAATCACTTTACACCTGACAATCTCGGTCAAATGTCAACTTTTCACTTTCAAACATAATGGGGAGCAAGTACACATTAGACTCCTTATTACTTATCTACTGACTTTTGGCATGTATATACAGATAAATTTAATACTTAGTCTTATCCCACTCCGATCTTAGAATCGCCTAAACCATCGCTCTGATACCACTAAATGTAACACCCTTAATGGAACAGTTCTTTCCGATATGAACTTAAACGATTTGCCTGAATTTTTTTATCGATACCCAACTTATACCAACAAAAGTCATTGAGAAATCAGACAACATAATGGCTACCCACTTAATGAGCTCCTGAAAAATCAAACAATAATACAACCTCCAAGATGCACAATAATTTATCACAGAAAACAGATACATAACATTTTCATTATTCACATACCAATCATATACTATTCATACAATAATTACTATTCATACAATAACAATCTAGAATACAGTTAAGTATTACTATCATTAGCTGAGTATATACATGCCAAATATACCTAAAAGTATATACAACTCTTTTCTTCAAGCTTCACTCCGCGGTGTACTATGCTTTCGCTCCTCTTCAGAACCTATACGCAGTAAAAACTACGTGCTGAGCACTAGATATGCTCAGCGGTGACTACCAATCCTAGAATTTCCAAGTTAAGTGTAATTATCATAATTATGCTAATTTTTACGTTAACTTGTCAATTCTTATTTGTCTTATGAACATTCTTTTTAATAATTTTGACAATTTTTTCAGCTCATTATCAACATTTTTGGCAGGCTTGTTACTTTGGTTCTAAACAATTAAATTTACTTCAAAATATTTTCTTTTGTAATTTCAATTGCAAAAGTTACGTTTCTTATCTTACTTTTACTATTGCTCTTACTTGACTTAACTTTAACTTTTTTCTATTCAATGTCTTATTTAATTAGGTCAATACAAATTTAGTTCTTTGATGATTTACATTATTATTTGCTACTGTAATAGCAAATTTCTATTCAATACTTGATTTTTTCATTATTCATAATTTATTCTTTTTATTAGCAACCCTACAATTTTTGTTGTTTATTACTTAATATCACTTTGGCCTTTCGATTTATTTAGCAAAAGACAATTATTAACACTTTAAATTTATTTTACAAATTTTTATTTTCAAAATAGTAATTGGTATACATTATCAATATATCAATTGGTATTTCTTATAACTATTTCATTTCTGACTTTATTTATTGTAAAATGACTAATTTATTATTAATAAGCTTATTTTTACTTTTTAAGTTAACAGTCGATGTACATTACATCAATTTACCTATCAAATAACTATTTTACCCTTTTATAAATATTTCTTAATTAATTTTCTCATTGTTTACATTTTTGGAAAATTACTATTTTGCCCCTGAATATGTATTTTCTTTCACTTTTAGTCTTTCTTTTTCACGATTAATCATTAATTTTCATTATCTTTTTTATATTTTTAGCACTATACTTTCTTTATGCCCCGTATGCAATATGTCAGGATTCTCAAATAGGATATGGGGGATATGGACCCAAAGGCCCCACTGATAGAGAAATGACCCCCAAGGGGCCCTTTCTCCAAAAAGCACTTCACTAACAGTTTCACTTTTACACTGAAGCTATGGAGATCAGAGATCCTACTCATAGCAAAGCAAGTCACCATGACTTGCACTGTGGTACAAGGTATCCCTATGGCTAGCCAATTATATCCTAAATAAGAAAATCACCACCAGACTATTGCTAAAAGCAAAAATAATCAATTAATTTTTCAGAATAAATTTCACATTTCAATAATTTTTAATTTATTTTATTTTTTTAAATAATAAATCTTCTTCAATCGCACTATTTTTAGTGCTATTGACTATACAATAACGTTTTCTTTTCAATTTTCTTTTTCCTTCCAATTACTTTTGCATGAATTATTTTACAATAATTCACTATAAATATTTATTATTTTTTTCGATTTTTAGCTAATTATTTCCTCAATAATTAACCGCATAATCTCTAGTTTGAGCTTAGATCTAACAACTAGAGAGGCTAAGAAATATCTTGTGCTTGGATCAAAGTAAGAAAATGAAGAGAAGAAGAAGAAGAAGAAGAACATGTGAGGTTTCTAAAAATTTTGAGAGATTTTCTTCCCTTTTATAGTCTCTCAAATGGGCTTGGGCTTTGCATAATGGGCCTTGATTAATTAATCAAGCCCATTAACTACCCAATAACAAATTTTAATTCATTTCTTTCACTTTACAATTTCAAATCACTTCAAAAATAAATCCATAATTTTTATCACCCCGAAAATAGGTTGCACACAAATTTTTGACTCAATCGGAGTCTATTTCTGGTCCGGTTCAATTAAATTGGTCAGATCCAAAAATACCGATATTACAGAAAAATTTACTTTTTGCAGCCAAAATAATCTACATATTATTTTAGGCTTAACTGTAATTTTTGGAAATATTCGAAGTCTGTTTGCTATTTCTAAACATTTATACAAAGTTGAATCAGTTCCCCAATAATAGAAATTTACTCGCTACCTTTTTCGTATTTTTGATTTTTGGAGGCGCATTTGACCTCAGTTTTACTTCAAATTTCAACCTCGGACTCACCATAACTAATATTTTTCGATAGTCCAATAAAATATTTTTTATTTTCAGATGTACTTTTCAAGCCGAGAAATACTATTCACTATTGGAAAATGTTGTTCACGGCTAATCCGGTATTGAGGCCATTACAGAACTTACCTGACCAAACTCCAAATGCACACTTCTCTGGATTCAACTTAAGGGCGAAATTCCTAAGAGTGTAAAACATTTCTTCGAGTTCTTTTCATAGATCTCCCAAGGTTTTGCTCTTAAGGATCATATCGTTGACGTAGACTTTCATATTTTGACCTGTTTGATCTGCAAATAACTTGCTCATTAGCCTCTAATAAGTAGCTCCCACAGTCTTGAGGCCAAATGACATTACCCTGTGGCAGTAAGTTGCTTTATAAGTGATAAAGGCTCTCTTCTCCTCATCTTCTAACTCATAAGGATCTGATGGTATCCTATAAAGGTATCCAGGAAATCATACTCTTCAAATCTAGCCGGTGAGTCCACTAACATGTCAATGTTCGGTAATGGGTAACTATTTTTGGGGCAAACCTTATTGAGGTCAGTGAAATCTAAGCACATTCACCACTTTCCATTAGACTTTTTTACTAGCATTACATTAGATAAGTAGTATGGATAGAACACTTCTTTGATGAACCTATTTTTTAACAAACTATCTGTTAACTGGTGTATGATTGCACTTCTTTTGCTTAATTGGTTTGCAGCCTGGTTGAATGCTTAAAGAATGAGATATGAACCTTAGGTAAGATGCTGATTATATCCGCAGGTTACCAAGAGAACACATCTGTATAAAATTCTAGGACTGATAGTAATGATTTCATTTCCAAATTGGTTTTTTTCGAAGCTGTTTTCACCATTTTTCCTAGTAGTAGCTCTACCTCCCATAATAAATCTACTAGCTCTGCCTTATAAGCTAGATTAGTTAGGACATCTAATGTATCTACTGGTAACGCCTGATTTGCCTCTTTCAACATGGTGACATATGTTTTCCGAGCAATTGTCTGGTTTTCCTGAAGTATAGCCATTCCTTGTGGGGTGGAGATCTTCATGATTAACTTCTGTATAGAAATGTAAGCATCTATTGCGACCAGAAGAGGCCATCCAAAAATTGGATTATAAGATAACAATATATTTACCACCATATATAAAGCATGTTGTATGAAATCTGACTGTTGAGTCATTCTCGAGCTATAGTGGTAGGTTGGCCGAACCCTCAACTTTGATGAGCTGCCTCGAAATGCCAATTAATGTTATTGTAACTTCTTCCAGTAGGTTGGGCATTCCCAAAGCTTTATATGCCTGCAACGTGAATAAATTAACTGCACTACCTATATCAACCAAAATCCATTGTACCAAAAATTCAACAATCATTGCCTCCACCACCAGTGCATCATTATGAGGTTTTCGAACATGTTTTCCATCTTGCTGAGAAAATTGAATTATGTCCATTGAAGTGGACAAGGTAGTCCCGAGTGAAAAGACTTCTTTTGCTTTCCTCTTTCTGGAATCGCTGAACATATCATAGTGTTTTCCACTCGCGATAACATGAATTACTCTTGTTGGGATCTTCTTACTATTACTACCCTTTCCTTTCTCCGACTGCTGAGGTGGTGATTGTCCATCATCACTCTTCTTCCCTTTGATTATTTCAACCCCCTTTTCTTGATCTAGTATCTTATCTCCCTTTTGAGTTATCTACAGTCATTAGTCTTATGCCCTTTATATTTGTGGAAAGCGAAATACAGACTCTGGTCCCTGTTCGGATTCTCCCTTATTTGCTTTGGCCAAGTTACCTAGTTATTCTTCCTCATCCAAGATAGGATTTCTGCAAGGGAGGCATTCAACTTGGTAAACTATTCTTCACTTCAACTACCTGAGTATGGTTTGTACACCATGTATGCTCTATTCGACCCCTCAATAGCTCAAGAATCTCTCATTTTAGAACTTCCACCATGTTATCCTATTCCTCGGGAGTTCTCGTTATCCCCCTTCATCTATGCATTGTTCTTCAATCGCCTAGTTTTATCCATACAGATGTATTTATGAGCTTAAGTCATAAGCTCGGTGAAATCAAATGACGGCTTTTTGCTCAAAAAGTCGTTAAAGTCCTAACACCTTGTGTTTCTGCTAAGTGCATTAATGGCAACCCCTAGGTTCGGGCTCTAAATGTCCATAGCTATCACATTGAACTTTTCTACATAACTCTATAAGGGTTCTCCCATCTCTTGAACGACCTGGTGCAAGTAGGCTAAGGCCTTAGTAGGTTGAATGGCTGCTACAAACTTTGCTACAAATATATCACTAAACTGTTGAAAATTATCTATTAAATGCTTTGGCAGGTTTCTGAACCAGATCTGGGCAGGCTCTGTTGGGATCTACGAAAAAACCATGCATAGTACGACATCCTCTATGGTATAAATCAACATGGTGAGATAGAACTAGTCCAAATGCACTCGGGGGTCTGTGCTTCTATTATACATCGGCAAATTAGGTAGCTTTACACTCAAGAAATGAGCTAAGAGTATGGCTCTAAAGAGCAGAGAGCATAAACTACCTCGGTATTGCAGTGTATTGTGATCCTGGTGCTTCAACATCCTTTCTTCAAAAAGCTTTTCAAACTCATCCATCGTAAGAGTGATTGTGGGTGCTAAGGCATTAGGCGGGGGTGCAAGGTTTTGGGTTTTAGTGTTTTGAGTAGTGTTTGCTACGGTGGTAGTTTAAGGTGATGGTTGAGGTAGCGCCTGCGCTGCTATGTGTGACAGTGTTGCCCAAAGAGCCTGGATAAATTGTGGGGTAAGGCCAGGTATAGGAGCTGTGAGAGTTTCAGGAGGCAAGTTTGTGATTGGGAGATTGGTGGAGGCAACCGAAGGAGTTGATTTAAGGGGTGAAAAGACATATATGTGTGAAGGTGGTCGTGTGGTGTTTAGGTTGTTTTCGATTTAGGCGTTTTCATCTTTAGAGTTCATGGTTTTTTGGGGATGAAGGCTCCACACTCACTGAACCAATGATAATAGTTCGATTTTACTAGGCTGTTACCGAGATCCGATTTGAACCAAAAGATCTTTCTCTACTTTGAAGTCACCTGAAAGCAAAGAAAACTCCGACAGGGTTTCTGACGAGGGGAATCTCCGACGGTAAGTCAATAAAGATTTTGAAGAATGTATTTAGAGTAAGAAATTAGGTAAGACATAAAAAAATACTTGATAACCTGACTAGTTATAAGGATCAGTGTCCTATTCGAGCTAGGACTCTGAGGCCACGTTTGGTTTACTGTATTGTATTAGCCTTTATAGTATTAGTCTGTATAGTATTAGCCTGTATAGTATTAATCTGTACAGTATTAGCCTGTATTAGATTATACAGTGTTTGGTACAAATTTGTATTAGTCTGTACTATTTTATACTATGTTTGGTATATAATATTGTACTGTATTATTTTTTAAAAAATAAAAAATTATGTAATTTAACAATTTAGACAAAACGTGATTCGATGAGTCATGCTTATAGCTTAGAACCGAGGACTGCACATTATTCCTGCATTGCAGATATTCTAGGTCGAGCAGGACAAATGAACAATGCAATGAAAGTAGTCTATCATCCCTATGCAATTTTCAGGCACTTAACAATAAAATGAAGAAGACGCATTAATCCTAGTGCACCACTACATACCAATTAGAATTGTAGAAGATAACCAACAGACTAGCACCTAGTATGATTTACAAGTACAAATCCAAACTCCACACAAAGCATAACCAATACCTTAGTTCAAGAAAGATATTAACCAACAGACTGGCACCAAGTATGATTTACAAGCACAAATCCAAACTCCACACAAAGCACAACTAATACCTCAGTTCAAGAAAGATAAGAATTGTTCCTAAAGTCCAATAAAAGCTAAGAAAACAAACTCCAGGCGAATGCCAAAACCAATCTTCTGGGCTCAGAACAATTAAATTCATAAGCATAATACCCTGTAATATATATATATATATATATAGCCCAGAACAATTAAATTCATAGGCATAATACCCTGTAATATATATATATATATAAAAGCCTTGTCAAGAAAATACTTCCAAAACCAGTCATATTGCAACCTCCATAACTAAGACAGTTTAAGCAGTAAATTCAAAGCTAAAACCTTGTCTTTCTAAACCCAATTTCAACTTGGAGGGTAAATCTTAGTAAAACACTCTCTAACCTTTCACTTCAATACCAATTGGAATACGTAATGCCGTCGGTTGAATCACAATTACCAGAGAGACCTAGAAATTTGAGAAAGAGGTATACCAGTAGCCAATTAACTTACCTGCTTTAGCGTTAGTGTAAACAGTGTGATAAGATTGCCATGGCCGTTGATTTCCCTCCGACGACGTTGTTTCATGCTTCTCCATTTCTTTGTTTTTATTCTCTAGTTCGTCGATCCTGATTCGAAGTTGCCGGAAGAGAAGATAGAAACCGCGAAATGTAAAAGAGCAGAGGAAATCTTTGATCGGTGGGCGGCCAATGATACTCCGGTGGTGGCTAGCTGAAAAACAGAGGGAAATTTGGTGTTTAGGGTTTTGTTATATGAAAAAAAATGGAATATATAAGAGCTGTTGAAGATAAGGACGGTGCCAAAAGCAAAAGTGGTGCCGGAGAGAAAGAGGTACCGAAAGTGACAGCGCCGGAGTTGATCACGGTAAAGTCTAATTTAATACAGTGTGTTATGTATTAAATAAACCCAAAGGCAAGGGGTGTATTATTATATCCCGTGTAACTGGAATAAAAATTGGATTCTGCATTATATAATCCATGTATTATTTTCTTAAAATATTAGCCAAACACCCTATGATGTATTAAAGGGTGTTATTTTATACTGTCCAGTGTACTGTACGGGAAACCAAACGTGGCCTGAGTATTTATAGGATTCCCATTAAAGAAGATGTATAGCCTAAGTAGAAAGCTGAGCTAAACTTCCATAATAAGAGTTCTACTCTCTTTAGGTGACTATAAATCCTTGTTTAAATATAACTTACCAACACGATACCATTGGAGGTATCGGTTCGGATTCTGGATAATCCAGATAGCTAGAAAACCGGGCTACGTGTGAGAGTCTATATGTAGAGTTCGGTTATCAATTCACAATTAGCATCGCAACAACAAAGTTTTGCAGCCATATTCCCTAATTAAATATCTTATAACACAAATACCACGAAATAGAACTTTGTAATCGACTGAAAATGATAAACTCGCACATCAACTCTACAAAAGAAACATTGAACTTCAGAAGTAAAAAAAAAAAAACTATAATAAAGATCAATTAATATATTCAGAGTAATCACTTAATTGATATAAAATTGAGACTATGATTAGAATTATTAATTAAAAACAGAAGCTCATACATCTTTTCTGAAGTAGAGCTGTTGCTCAAATGATTTAAGTTAAATCTGACACCATGTTAATTTGTATTGAATTTTGTTTGCATATATATAAATTAAATTAACCCAAGAATATATATAAACAAAAATTCAATTATTTTCTTATTTATGGAGAACTGATACATAATTATAACCAAGCAAAACAGCTAGGATATAAATCCCCATATAACTGGCTTGCCAAAGTTGCCAGAATTGGATTAACGAAAATAAATAAGCAGAATTAACAGCTTATTAATTTTGACAAAATTTTTTATATATCACTGAATAGGGTGATCTAATTTAAAGTCTTGCCCCACGGGAAGTGATAACCCTGAAATTTCAACGTTAAGGAACTGTCCGCTGGTGTCTAAGCTAGACTTGAAAACGGATTTAAAACCCAAGTTTGAGGAACCTCTTGTGATTCTGATTTGCTGTGCTTTCATTTTGTTAATCAGACTCTTTTCCAATCCAATGAAACTCACCTTATTAATGATCCAATTCTTCTGACTCAAAGCAAATGCTCCATTTTCCACCTGCGAATTAACAAACACACTGTTCGTCCCATTCTTCCCACCTTGAAACTTAACCAAAGTCCAGTTCCCCCCAGACTTCCCCATCTCCACTTCCTCTCCGTCGTCCAAGAACAATTTACCTTCGCTAATGCTTCCATTGCTGCCCACAACAACCACAAGTTCGAATGGCGTTTGTCGAGCAGCTTGCACAGTCATGGCTTCCCCTTGCATTGCCAAAATATTACCTTCCCTTACGTGAACATTTATGTGATCAGATGGTGCATCAAGTGTGATGTTCTTCCCTGGTACTTGGCTCACCGAATCCGATAAATTAAAGAGGCTAAACCAATTTCCTTTGGGGAAGTATGCTTCGACAGAGTTTGCTCCTTGAGTCAGAACTGGTGACACCATTACACCTTTCCCAACTAAAAACTGTGCTCTGATGTCATAAGTGTTGGTGTCTTCAGGAAATGAGAAGAAAAGTGGCCTTGCTATGGGTGTTCCGTTTATGTATGCCTCATACATTAATGTGTAATAGTATGGCAGCAGTCTGTATCGGAGCCCCAACACCTTCTTCCCAATGGCAGCGACGGAAGCCCACTGATAAAGCTCTTGACGAGGACTTTTTATGTCCGAATGATCTCTTGAAAAAGGGTAAAACGCTCCGAGCTGAATCCAACGGCTGCAAAGTTCTTCATTAGTACCACCAGAAAAGCCACAGATATCAGCACCGACCATTGGAATACCAAAGAGTCCAAAGTTCAAAATGGTAGAAATGGAATAGCCCATATCCTCCCATTTTGCAGCATTATCACCAGTCCAATGAGCAGTATACCTCCCTGAACTCACAAAAGTTGATCTGGAAAGTATAAATGGCCTTCTCCCTGTCACATTGATTAAAGATTCATGGGTTGCTTTAGCTTCTAATAAACCATACAAGTTATGTACATTATATTCTGTGACATTGCCGAAGTGTAGGGCAGTCGGTGGAATTGTCCTATCGCCGAGGTACCTCTGGTTGTTCCCATAATTAATCTTGTAAGGAGGATTATCAAGACTAGAGTTTTGTGATTGTGGAGATGTTATGAAATTGGAAGCCTCATTCATATCAAGCCATAGCCCATCAACAGGAAGAATTTCTCTGAATCTTTTGATCTCATCAGCCCAATATGGAACAATATTAGGGTTAAGAAAATCAGGAAAATAAACATCTCCTGGCCAGACTTTTCCTTGATAATTAGCTCCATCACGTTTAATGAAGATATCAGCTTGCAAGCCTCTGTTGTAGGTTCCATAGGTATTGTTAATGCCGATTCCTGTGAAGAAGAAATTAAACTACATAAATAAATATTTTAGAAATAATCAACGTAAAAATGAATGTAATGTGGTTACCAGGATCAACAATAACAACGTATTTTTGGCCATTTTGGTGAAGCTTGTCAACCAAGGCTTTCATTCGATCTTGAGGGAAGTTAACAGGATCAAGAGTGAAGTCTTTGAATGCATCCATATAATCAATATCTGTCCACATAACTTCAAGAGGAATACTAGCATTTGCATACCCAGCAACAACTCCCTCCAGATCAGAAACATTCTTGTAACCGTATTTGCATTGATGAAATCCTTCACTCACACAAAAAACCTTCTTGTTAATTTATGTTATTTTTCTCATTTTTCAATCAAAACTAAGAAAAAAAAAAAAAAAAACATTGCATATGATGCGATTTTGCTCTTCGATTAAAATTGTGCAAAAATTATCTATGTTGCTGAATACAGGGGCAAGAATAGAAGAACTTACCAAAAGACCAGTAAGGCATAGGTGCAGGGCGACCAATAAGCTCAGTGTATTGTTGAATAACCAAATCAGGAGAAGGTCCATCGAAAATGTACAAATCAATGATGCCACCGATTACCTTATAAGTAATCCTATCACCATCATAGACAACATCCATTCCATTACTATTCAACAGCAATACACCATGGCTGCTCCCGGCCGCCACTTTCCCATCCGCAGAACCCGACCTCAGGTCCAAGTAAAATGGGTGAGACCCATAAAGATCAATGTCAAGAGCCGAGCTTGCTATATCAGCATTCCATAAAGTCAAGGTCTGCCCTGGACTCAACTTAAACGAGCTTCTTGTGTGCTCCCCAATCCCATAAAGTGAACTCCTGTTCCCAGGAAGTGATGATGAAAACTGAATATACTGATCTTTAAACACCAAGAATGTGCTTGAATTAGTGGCATCCGCCGTCGCGTTGAAAAGAACGTCGCCGTTTGATTTTCGGGCCACGGAGAAGCCGAAAGGGGTGGTGTTGTGAAGGGTGAAGTTAAGATCGGAGGAAATAGCCGGAGAATCACCGGAGGAATTGGACTGGCCTTGACGGGGAATGATTTCCTGCGGAATCTCCCACCTTTGAGTTTGTGAATCTGTGATTCTAATTCTGAGACGATTCTTGGTTTCGTAGCTGCATTATTACAAGAAATTAAAAACATTCTCCAATGAAACAGTATCCGAATAAACATTAAAATAACTAAATTACCTAACAGAAAGGTTGAGATTTTGAACATCTTCTCCAAAAACAGAGGACTTCTGAATGAGGCTAAGATCAGCTTTCAGTGAATTGCTCTGGAGATTACCAGTAACTGATTCAACTTTGTAACCAAACCCAACTTGATCTTCTCCATATGTTAATGGAAACAAGCAAGAAACAAGAAATACAGAAGAGAACAAGAACTGAAATCTTTTAGCACAAGTCATTTCTGATAAATCCACAAAGAACTGATAATGAAATAAGCGGGTTTTAAATATGAATAGCATGCACGCAATTTTCAAGAACGAGAAGATTTCTTTCTTGTTCTGTTTGATTTCTTGTGATTCTTTGTCCGATTATGAGCACGTTATCTATATATTAATATCTGTTTCTATCTCGGACCAAAGAAAAGATTTATTACCATCTAAAAACAGCCGTGCAGATAAACCGAAATTATGGCTGAAGTTATCTATTGTGTCTTTTTATACAAAAGAAAAATATATATCCATTATGTTCTATAAAATTAAAATTTTGTATTACTTAGGATATTTATTACGATTATTACGGCAACGGTAATATGTAAACACTAATTTGCTTATTTTTCGGATTAATTACCTCATTTTAAGAAAAAAAAATGATTTAGATTCAGCTTTGAATCGCTACGACTGTTTTCACACTGGAGATGGAAATTCAATTTTCGTTTTTTTGATTTTTTTCTCTTTTAGATAATATTTTGTATAAAAAAAGGGAAATAATTCAATGAGCTGTCGATTGCATAATAAATTTGAATTTAATATTATTCATACAACTCCAAAATTGTTGTTCTTTTGTAAATGAATTTTAAATAGAATTCAATTTTAAATAAATGAATTCCTTTTTTTTTTTTTTGTCAGATAGAAAATTTTACAATTACAAATAAATTCCACACTTGCAAAGAAACTTTGAACTTGTTGTTTATATTCTGTACATATGAAGACTAAAAAAATAAATGAATAATGTAATGAAATTACTAATGTTTCGTGGCATAAACTTTATTTATAAAAAGAAACAAAAATAGAACATTACGATGATACCAAAATAAAGTGGACCTGATGACATTTTCTTAATGCCGCCTATATTGAACCACGAAGTTTGATTTTCTAACTTTTGCGAACTTGCGAAGTCAAAAGTAATTTTGTTGCTATCATATATTAATTTTTTTATAGCATTTTAATGTATAGGACTGAATAACCACTAGTACTTAACTTGGTGGCGACTAGTAGGTACTATGCCTCTTTTGTAACCAAAATATATAAGAGAGAAAACGTCCATTTTTCAAAGCTTACGGAATAATTTACAGTCCAACAATGCATTTCACTTCATATAATATGTTTTGATTAATTAATTCTGGTGGCTAGCATTTAATGAAAAGCTTATTGAATACAAAAAGTTTCAAATTTTGTTCCTTTTCTTGATATTTTTAGTTAAATTAGGCATTATATCTCTAATGTAACAATATATATATATATATAGGAGAGAATATATAATTTTCAAAGACTATTTAATAATTTACAATCCAACCATACAATTTGAGAAAAGCTACAAATTACAATCCAACTATGGCCCTTTAACAATTGGGCCCAAACTAAAATACTAGACTAATTGACATCTCCATCCTATTTGCGGTTTTTAACTATAGAACTCTGTCTAAAAATCTTGGAAGTTCAAGCCCACGACACAGATCAAGGTCCAAAGGAATTCCAGTACCATGCGAAAAATACGCCGTGGCTTCGCCCCTGATCTTTCCCCCCTGCAGCATTATTGTATGGCTACAAGGGTGTCCACAGCACCGCTTAAAGAGACTAACAACTAAGTCGCTGAAATTGCCTAAACCATTCTCATAATTTCACTCAAAATATCCATAACCAACTCAGGTATTTACTTCTTTTTTTTCCTTCATCCTTTGATATCTCAAGCAGAGTCGATAAGTTCAGTTTCCTTTCTGTTTCTCTCGTATGCAATTTTGAAACTAATGTTTAAAATCTTCCATGAGAGTGGATAACATGTTTTCTTATTCTTTACCTGGAATTTGCATTCTGGGTTTTCCTAATTTCTGCTGAATTGTATCGAAAATGCAAGTTTTAAGTGGTTTTCCTAATTTCTGCTGAATCATATAGAAAATGCAAGTTTTAAGTGTGTGGCCACCGAAAGGCGGCTTCTTTGTCGTTCCCCAGTTGGATTTTGAACTGGGTTCTACGTGTTTTCCGAGCACTAGGAGAAGTGAGAGGTGGGGTCCCGCTGACACTGTTTGTCATGATACAAGCTTTTGTTTTGTAATGGTTTCTAGCAATTCGAGGTATGCAAGAACTGGAAATTGTATGAGCTCAAAATTCCCCATGAGCAATCGGTTTCTTTGCAAATATGCAAAACTGAGATTTTTTTTCTTTTGTGAGCCAAATAAAGGTTCTTGTGGGTCATCTGCTGCTTTGCCTTGGGCTTTGGAGCAACAAGAATCTAGGGGTAAGTTTCATGGAGGAGAATGTAGTTTAGATGATGAATTGTTAGAGAAGGGAGACACAGGTGATGTCGATTCTCATAATTTAGATAGAATACAAGATGATGATTATAGTAGTCATCAAGAAAAATATAGGAATTTTGATTCTGAAAATGATAAAGAATTTGCAAAGAAGAAGGACGCACGTATTGATGTTCGTGCTCTAGCTTGGAGCTTGCATTCTGCTAAAACAGCTGATGATGTAGAAGAGATTCTCAAGGACAAGGGCGAATTCCCTCTGCAAGTTTATTCATCAATGATTAGGGGTTTTGGCTGGGACAAGCAAATAGAGTGTGCATTGGCTCTTGTTGATTGGCTAAAGAGAAAGAAGAAAAGAGGCAGTGTGATTCGTCCAAATCTTTTCATGTATAACAGTTTACTGAGTGCAGTGAAACAGTCTGAACAGTTTGAAAAAACTGAGCAAATCTTGAATGATATGACTCAGGAAGGAATTGTTCCTAATGTTGTGACTTACAACACTTTGATGGCTATTTATGTAGAGCAAGGACAAGGAACTAAGGCCCTTGATATTCTTGAAGAAATTCGTATTAGGGGTTTTACCCCCTCTTCTGCATCTTATTCCACTGCTTTGCTGGCATATCGACAAATGGAAGATGGGAATGGAGCTCTGGCATTCTATTTAGATATAAAAGAAAAGTACTTGAAAGGTGAAATAGGACAAGATTCAGCTGAAGATTGGGAAAGGGAGTTTGTTAAGCTCGAAAACTTTATAATTCGTATTTGCTACCAAGTGATGCGGAGGTGGCTTGTGAGGCATGATGATTTCAGCACCAATGTGTTGAACCTTCTAGTGGATATGGACAGGGCTGGGCTTCAGCCTAGTCGGGCAGAGTATGAGCGTCTTGTGTGGGCTTGTACTCGTGAAGATCATTACGTTGTTGGCAAAGAATTGTATGATAGGAATAGAGAAAGAAACTCTGAAATAAGTTTATCTGTTTGCAACCATCTGATTTGGTTGATGGGAAAGGCTAAGAAGTGGTGGGCAGCATTGGAGATTTATGAGGATTTGTTGGACAAGGGCCCAAGTCCAAATAACATGTCATATGAGTTGATTATCTCTCATTTTAACGTCTTACTTACTGCAGCTAGAAAAAGAGGAATTTGGAGATGGGGAGTTAGGTTGTTAAACAAGATGCAAGATAAGGGGCTTAAGCCAGGAAGTAGGGAATGGAATGCAGTTCTTGTTGCCTGTTCCAAGGCTTCAGAAATTTCTGCTGCTGTGCAGATATTTAGGAGAATGATTGAACAAGGCGAGAAGCCTACAATTGTTTCCTATGGTGCATTGCTTAGTGCTCTTGAAAAAGGTAAACTCTACGATGAGGCTCTCCGTGTGTGGGAGCATATGCTTAAGGTGGGTGTGAAACCCAACTTGTATGCCTATACAATAGTGGCTTCAGTTTTCGCTGGACAGGGGAAGTTTAGACATGTTGATGCCATAATCAATGAGATGGTTGCATCTGACATTGAACCAACCATTATCACGTATAATGCAATAATTAGTGGATGTGCACAGAATAATAGGAGCAGTGCAGCATATGAATGGTTTCACCGCATGAAAGTTCATAACATGTCACCAAATAAGATTACATATGAGATGCTGATTGAGGCGCTTGCGAGGGATGGTAAACCTAGGCTCGCATACGATTTGTATTTGAGGGCTCAAAAAGAGGGCCTTGACATCTCTGCAAAAGCTTATGATACAGTTGTGGATTCCTCTCAGGCTTATGGAGCTACTATTGACACGAATGTTTTAGGACCTAGACCGGCAGACAAAAAGCAAAGAGTGAAAATCCGGAAAACTTTGTCCGAGTTCTGTAATTTCGCTGATGTTCCTCGGAGAAGTAAGCCATTCAATCGAAAAGAAGTTTATCCCTCTCAGTCACAAGTAGAAGGAAACAAATAGTTTTGAGTATGACCTCTGTATCATGCTATATTCTTTGTATCTTTGTACATTTGAATTGTAATCGAACAAAAATAATACTACTTTACCTTTGAGTTTAGTTTCTAGACTCAATATCTATTAAAATTGATGTGTAAGGATCTAATGGGAGAACCCAAATGGTGGATTTTGTGTTGTTTAGATAGGGATGATGATGGATGACATGGTTGAAGAAAGGCATGGGATTGGAGTGGAAGGTGATGATAAAGATCTCAGGTCTTGATTGATTGATTGATTGAGTGCAATTCCATGAATAAGAATGAGACGACTCAAGTGAAAGTTGAATGGCAATCAACCGTAAATGCAACCACAATAAAAAGAAGAGGAAGTGGAAGTAGGCATCGACATAATGCCAACTGGGATTTTCCCTTTCATTACTATGCATAAAGAACAGCCTTCCCACCATGTTCTGGGAAATTTCATTGTTGCCTTTTTATCTATTCTTTTTATCTTTTTACCAATGTATATCACTATAGTACTTTGAGTGTGATGGTATCTTTTTATCAGTTTGCTGATATATTCTGAAAATATAGCATTTTTAAATATCAATATGAATATAAATAAATTAGTCGATACAGTAAATTTCAAATATCAAATTGTTATTAAAAAATAATAAATAACTTATAAAAAAAATTTATATTTTACTTCTACTATTTGTTCATATTATGAATTAAAACTAATACATTAAATTTTATTTTCCATTATGTTATGAATGTGTCCGAAAATTTAGTATAATTTAATCACTTTTTCCCACTCCAAGTTTGCGAGTAAAATGCGGGAATAATTACGCAACCCAAATTATCATGGTTATTAAAACCGGACCGGACCGGGTGGTCGAACCGGTTTAACCTCGAACCGTTTGCTGGTCAGGTTGGTTCAATGGATGAAAACCGAATTGGATAAAAACCGGAAAATAATGTTTCAAACCGCCAAAAAACCGGTTAAACCGGGATAAAACTGAAAAAACCGGGTTAAATGATAAAAAACCGGTTTAATTTTAGAAAAATCAACTTTTTATCCAAAATATTCATACAATATTATTTGTTGCGGAAAAAATAAAATTATAAATACAAAATAATTAAAATTCAAATAATTTAATGAATTTTTTATGAATAAAATAAAATTTTATAATTTATATTTGAAGAATTTCTTTAAAAAATTATAATTTTTTACTATATTTATCTTAAATTTTTGTTATAAATATTGAATGACTTGAAAATATAGTCTTATTGTTAATGTTTGATGATAAATATATTTTTTTAAACTATTTTTAATTTTTTTAAATAGTGATATTTTCATAATATTTATATAAAACTTAAAAAATAATATATTTTTTAAAAAATGAAAAAAACTCGGTTGAATTCCAACGAACCGGTCGAACCATGAATCATTGAGCTCTCCGGTTCTTTATCCGGTCCGGTTTTAATAACATTGCAAATTATCGGAAAAAATATTTGAGTGTTTAAATTACCATCATCAGTCTTTTTATTAATTAAGCTACAAAAAAGTGACAAAAAATTATGTGAATACAATTTAAATATAAAAAACTGCTATACTGAGAAAAATAAATTAATAGCTATCTTTCAAAAAGATAATTAAATTGTTTTCTTAAAAACACTTGAAGAGAAACAAAAAAGAGTATTAAATTACTTAAAATTATGTGGTCACTTTAGTTACATAAAATATTTATTTGCACAAGGCATTCCATTAAATTTTTATATAATTAAAATTAAATTTATTATTTTGTTAAATATAGTGGTAGCTGAAATACAAATGACAGATTCCATTTCTTTTTCTCTTTACATGCAATATATGTTCCTTTTTTGAAATTATATTCGATTCTACCTTAAAGATTGCTGATTCATCGTGATAAACATAAACATCTCAATCACTATGCTACATGCCAATCCAGTGTCGTTTCGTATTGTGAGGAATATTCTTATTCTATATGGCCTGGAAGATGAGATTTCATCTTCAGCCACACAAAACAAGCATCATCTAATTTCATCAGATATTGAACTGAAATAGGGGTAGATTTTCTTATGGTAGGCATCAAAGTTTTGTCGTGTTTTTGAGAGGAAAGCAGCTGATACATGTCCTTCACAGGAAACAACAGACAATGTTCCATATTTGTTTGGGTTGTAAATAATGGTTTCTGATATCTATTTAGCCAAAACTAAGGTCGTTGGATTATTTTCTTTTTTTTTTCTGTAATTTTTATTTAACATGTGAATAAAATAATTAATTCTTATTTTAGAAATTTGAAATCAATTGTAAAATTAACCTAACATTGTATCAATGTCAATTCATTCCCTCTTTTTTAGTGCTATTGTGCACTTCTAAGCACTTGGTACTAATTTCTTGATAGATGCCCAGTAAAATAATTTCTTCAACTCAAATTGGAAAAGATCTGCATCGTGCTTCCTTACCAGCTAAGGCTGCATCTGTTTCATCACTTCTGAATTGATCTGTGAACTAATTAAGTTTTATTGCTTATGCTGGATTAGCTTTATGCAAACTGCTAATGGTTGTTTTTTGTTTTTCTTTCTTTGGATGACAATACTGGCATTTCTGCCAAAACCACTTTCAAAAGACGACGGATGCCTTTTTTATGAAATGAATTCCATTAGCATATTATTATTATTTTATTGGACTAATTTTTATTATTTGTATAGAGTTCTATTTTTGAAGTTAAATTAAATTATTAATATAATATTGAATTGAATATTATTACTATCGGATCTATTAATTTATTAATAAATAAATTTTATACATCCATTAAAATTATTTTCATTAAAAAAGAAACAAATGGGTTGCGATCCATCTGGAGCACAAAACAACCTATTTGAGCCAACATGTGTTAAACCAATGAATCGATTCAAATTCATTCAACAAATTTGGACATTTGTCCATTTATTATCCATATTTTTTATTCCATTTATAATCCAATCCTAATTTGTCCAACTCGCTGCATTTGTCACCTCTACAATTGGTGCATAATAAATATGGACAAATATGTAAATCTCAAATTTTTAAAAAGACGTTGAAAATAAAATTAAATTAAATGGTGAAATTAATCACTTAAAGTGGTACGTAATTATTTATGAACTACAAATGTAGGAATTCTAAATTAACAAGTTTAAGAAAAAATTAAGATACTAATTAAATTGTGTTCCTTATAATAAGGATTAATAAAGTTTATCCAACATGCATTTTCTGATATTAGCATACAACGAACTAGCAGTTTCAATTACAAATGCAACTTAAAATAATTTAGTCCACTTTTAATTTTATTTGATGCACTTTTTTAAGTATGCTCCTACCAACATCAACACAAAGTATTGATTAGATGCATTCATACAATTGGTAGGTTATTGTTATGATACTCGCAGTTGGATTTAAATTTAATATGTAAGGGGTAAATATTGATTTTAAGTAGCCGATTTTGGTTGGAAAATAAAATTCAAAGGCAAATTTGAATATAAATACTGTAATCTAATTCAAAGTCAAAATTAAAATAAGCAAATAGGTGCCAGTGCATTTGGAGTTAATTACGTCCGTGGTTATTGAATCTTTGAATTTATAGTCAAATAGTTATAATAAAATAATTTGTAATATAAAAATTATCAAAATTTTATTTTGTTTAAATTGAAGTAAAAATGACCTGAAAATTAATTTTTTATATCATCAAAATAACAGTTAAATACACTACATATTATTATCACGTTATTTTAAAATTAATAACATTTATAAATTGAACTATTAGAATAAAAAACTTTCAAGTTATCATGTAAATATGAAAGAATGACGTATACAGGAAAAAAAAACAAATCAAGTAACTAATTATAATCTATTTATAAAGTTAATTGGTATTAAAATGACATGCCAGTCATATGTGGTCTACTTAATTGTCAATTTGATAATATAAAAAATTAATTTTCAGATTATTTTTATTTTAATTAAAATAAAATAAAATTTTAATAATTTTTATGTTATAAATTATTTTATTATGATAATTTGGTTATAGATGGAAAAATTCGAATGTAATTAGCCCTTTGTTTTTGGACTCAGATACCCACTTTATTCAGTCCATCCATTTACATCAGATCCGTCTTTTATTTATACGGATTTGGGTAAAAAAAATTAAAATAAATAAATAATATATTTTTGAAACATTAATTATGTAACATTTCTTGCCCGCTTGATTTAACTTTAGAAACAAGTGATAACTTTTTTTTTATCCCAACAGTTCTATAAAAGTGTTTGATTAATTTTTTAAAACAGGAGCGAATAGTTGTTTCTCATAAATATCTACTTTTTCGAAAAACATCATTTTAAAACTTTTTCATGATCTATTATCAATTTATTTAACATAAAAGTAAAATTACTTATTACTATTTATAAAATATGTTTAAAGCACATAAATTTATATTACATAAATTTATAAAAATTTATGTTTATAAGTTAACATTTTCTTTACTTAATTTTTATTTAAGCAATTTATAAATTTTTATATTATATTTTTATTCATTTTATTTATTTTTTATTAAAGATATACTTTTATATTAAAAATATATTTATTTTAATAATTATATCATCAAATAGCAACCACTATATGATAACAGTTCGGAAATACCGGACTGCCTCCTGTGGGTAGATTTTTATTCAGTGCTCCAAAAAACCTGCAAACAGGGACAATCCGACGAAATCCGACGAGACGACTCTCCGATGATAAAGTCAATAAACTGTGAAAGAATGAGGTTTTTTGGGGTAAGAAGGCTTAGGACACACCTGTCCATCACAACTGCTTTTATAGGGGTGAGTATCCCATCCTCTCCCAGAATCCTGATGGCCATAGGAATCCTTCCTCGAGAGGACCTCTACCTAGATAGGAAGTCTTCCTTAGATATGAGATTGGTCTCCGATCCGTGTCCTAACTGGACTCTAAGAACGGGCCTGCTGAGTTGCTAGTCGTTGTAACGGAGATCTAAAACTATGTGCCTGGGCTTGAGGCCCAGTTCGGTTATCATAAGTCACACACCCCCCCCCCAAAGTATGAGACATTTATGTTGATATCATGCCAAATTCCCTATAGCGCTTTGAATTATTCATCCGAGCTCTTTAACCGCCCTACCTTTCGAGAGTCATGGCGACGTTTCGACTTCCGTACTTGCCATAATTATAGCCCCTTCGATCTTTATGTTGTCAGAGTCATAATTACTTCTCTTCAAGTTCCAAACCCAGATGTCAATCGTAATTAATTTTACACGTATCAGTGCGATCCCAACCTTCCAACTCATTTTGATCCGATGGCTTGCCCTAACTATAAATGCCCTTTGGATTATTTCATTTTTTACCTTTTTCGTTATCATTTCTCTGTTTGCTTCTCTTCTTTTCTTGGTGTTCCTTACATCCATCTTCAATAGAATTTTTTGATTTTCAGGTCAGTTTCTTTATCGTCTCCTTCTTTCATTTCCTTTATTGGTTTCCTTTTATCTTCATTACGAGATGAGTGGGACCTCAGACTCTAGCGAGATTAGGATTTCTGATAACCTATTAGAGGATAGTACCCCGAGCACTTTAACTCGTAGTTCGTCCACCGTTAGCGTACCTATAAAGCTCCTTGATTTCCAGGCAATTCCTCTGAGCTCTAATCCGACTCCCGAGGTTATTACCGCGAACCTTCCTAGCTTAGAAGTGCCACCATCTTCCAACCCAAAACCACGGAAGCCACCAAAGTCCAATCCTCGTATAGTCGACTTAGGTTCGTCCATGAATGTGACTGAGCTACCAAACTTACGGGCAAAATTAGGAATAAACCCCTGATACAAATTCCTGGCTCCTAGTCCTCACATTCCGGCTAACTATAATTTTAATGATAAGAAAAAAATTTGTCCTCTACGAAGTTAACATCCACATCGAGGTCACTATTCCCCTAACTTGCTTCGAAACCTCCCTTCTAAAATACTATAACCTTACTGTTAGCCAATTGCATCCCAATGCCTAGCTCACTCTTACCGGTCTCCAAATTTGGAGGACGAAGAAAGGGATCAACCTCATTGTCCGCCTGTTCAAAGCGATTCACGTGGTTGGTTTTAGAAATATGACCGAGGATCACTGCTATATACAAGCTAGGCCGGGGTATGGAATTTTTTCTGGAAAGCTGGACTCTTTTAAAAATTGGAAGCACCGGTTCTTTGTCATAGAAAACGACAAGGAGTTCCCCTTTCGGACATCCTAGGGTCAATTTATGAATAGGAATAAGCCCTGTGTTATGCTTATTAAAGATGAGGATAATACTTTGGCTCGATGAAGGGATCTCTATAGCGAGAAGCTTGATGTTTATGAGTTTTTGGACCCTAAGTCCTCTCCAATGCCTCCGAGCAATATTTGAGGTATATTTTCTGATTTCTGTGTGAATGTTAACTCTAATTTCTCTCTCATTGTGTTATTGTTTGCGGTTATGAAGAAGGCCGAAAAACCATCCTTTGGTGATAAGATCAAGGCCAATAGAGCCAAGTTTGGGGAGGGGTCCTAACCTGCAAATGTTGAACCTATGCAAAAAATGAATATAACTTCTACTCTTACCTCCGCACCTCTTGGCCCAATAGCTGACGTAGAGGTGAGCTTCATTTCTACTCCTCTGTTTCAGACCTAAGACTTGTTTGCTATAGGCTCGCCGCCAAATAGTCTGTCCAATGCTATAAATGTAATGGCCTCAACGCCGGGTCAGCAGTGAATAGTATTTTCCGACAGTGAATAGTATTTTCCGGGCTCGAAAGGATGTCCGAAAGTCGAAAATATTTTATTTGACCATTTGAAAGGAATAGTCATGGTGAGACTATGGTTGAAAATTGAAGTGAATATGAGGTCAAATGGGCCTCCAAAAGTCAAAAATATGAAAAAGGTAGCGAGTCAATTTCCATGGTAGGAAAAAGGACTTGATTTTGCTTAAATAATTAAAAATAGTAAACGAACTCCCGAATATCGCCAGATTTTGCGTGTCTACATGAATTTTTATTTAAAATATTTTGGTGATGAGAATAGAATTTTTTGGTGACACCGGCAGTTGTCGAATCGGACCGATAAGTTTGAATCGGACCGATAACGGACTCCGATTGAGCTGAAAATTTATGTCCTACCTATTTTTTATGTTTTAAGAATGATGGAATCAAAATTGAAGTAATTTGAAGTTTTAAAGAGAGAGAAATTTAATTGGGCTTTAGAAAGGCCTAAATGGGCCTTAAGAATAAAATGGGTTAAGTCCATTAATTTGGCCCCATTTTTGGCTCATAAAGAGGGTATAAATAGAGCCAAATATCTGGAGTTTATCTCCAGAAACCTCCAACATTGTCTCCTCCTTAGGTGGCCGAACCACCTCTTCTCCTTCTCTCCCTATGATTTCTTCTTTTTCTACCCCAAATCTTTCATAAACCCCAACATAAGAAATGAAGTTCCAGCTCTCTAGATCACCCTAGTGATCTTAAGCAAGTAATTTGAGCAAGGGAAGGCAATGAATCAAGTGAAGAAAGAAAAGAGGTAAGATGGAACTTAAAAATCCAAGTAGTTTTAGTTGAGTTTTTGATGTGTTCTTATAGTTTTTGAGATGTTTAAGCTAATTATGAGCTTGGATTGTTCATTTGAGGACAAGAAATTGAGGTTAGGAAGCTTAAAGATTTTGGCCAAAGGGTGATGGCAATGAAGAATGAAGTTTTGCTTGGTTTTAGGTGAAGAAAAATGAAGTTTAAGGAAGGTTAAGCATGGAAAAAGGTTAGTGACTATAAAATCCTTTAGTTTCCTATTAATATGAATTTTTCTTAATTATGTAATTAAGGTAAAAATGTAAAAAATTGTTAATAAATGTAATTATGTTAGGGTAAATGAAATTAAGCATGAGATGAAATGCGATGAAGGCATTAATGGAAGAGAGAAAATTTTTAAGGTGGAAAATGGTTGTGGCCGAAAATGGTGAGAAATTTGCATGTAAATGATATATGTTGGCTTAAAATAACAATAAACATGATAAATGATGTTTATGAATTTTTAGAGAATAGTTAGAAATTATTTGAGAATTTTTTTTGATTATTTATAGTGTATGTATATAATGAAACTTGTGATTTACTGTGAATTACATGATTATTTTGATGAAAAATGATAATGACCAATAAATAATGCATAAATAAAATTTATTGGAATTTATTAAAATTATTGGAATTTTATTGAAATCTTTATGTGACTATGTACAATGGAAATAATTGAAGTAGCAATGCAAAATTGTGTAAAAATGATTAAAGTGATGAATAAATATGAAAAATAAATTAATGTCAATGACGAGAAATAAAAGTCAACCGACGAATTTTTCGCAGTAATTATTAGGTCGTGAAATTAATAAGAAAAAGGAATTATTGGTAAATAATTCTTAAATAAATGAAAATAATGAAAATAAATTAATACGTATATAAAATAAATATAAAAATGAGTTCTAAATAGAAAAAGGACGTAAGTGAAAGAAAATAAAAGTTTTGGAACAAAATGATAATTTTGCCAAAGTGAACAATTAATGAGTAAAATAAGGAAGAATTAGTAATAAGGGCAAAATGGTAATTTCACGGCTCTAATTATGTCAAAAGATAAAGTTTTTATGGTATGGGGACTAAAATGTAATTTTACCCAGAAATGGTAAAATAAATAATAAAGAATAAAAGATGAATAATGGAAGAAATTAGATAATAAAAATGTAAATAAATGATTACAATGGTAAAATTGTAATTATGTACTTGAAATGAATAATCCAATATAAAAAGTCAAACTACGTACTTTTGGGATATAAAATAATAAATTATATTAAGAGAATTCTTAATTTCATAAAAAAAATAGAAAAATAAAGATGTGACTAATTTATCAAAATAAATTAGTCAACAAAAAGTATTAAAAGAATAAATAATTATAAAATTATTCCGCCGACGAAATAAAGTCGGCATACCGAATAAATGGAAAATGGGACTGAAAAAGGAAAAATTGTAAAAATGTCAGGTTTAAAAGTAGGGAAAGTAATTCGTAAAGAATTATACAAAAGAATACAAGAAAAATATGAATTATAATGCCATAATTTAAAGTTTAAGTATCTGAGTGAATTATCGAAGGATAATTCACAAAAGTGACCAGAAAAGAAAAAGTGAATAAAAAGTTACTGAATAGTCAAAGGCACGAAAGAGTGCATTTGATCAAAATAACGTATAGTAATAAACAAAAAAAAAGAAATTAAAAGTTTTAAATGTTCAAAAATGTTTGCAATAATATTGATTATGTTTGCCCTTAGCGATAGACAGGTAGTATGATTCTTGTTTTGGATATAATTGACTAGCCATAGGGACACTTCTATACTGCGGTGCAAGTCATGGCGACTTGCTTAGCTATGGTTGGGATCTTTGATCTCCATAGCTTCTGTGAAAATATATCTGTATCTGTTTTGCGAGACTTGATCTTTCGAGATCATTTCTCTATCTGCTACATGGGACTTTTGGGTCCAGTCCCGTGTATCCTTTGTGAGAAACCTGTTATATTGCACTAGGGGCATATCGAAATGAATAAATAAGTACTGTTTCATTGAATTGAATACAGAAAGTTATAACGAAACGATTCGTTTGAAATAAAATGCAAAATCAAAATAAATCTGTAAAGATTTATGGAAAGTATAATTAGTAAGAAAAAGAAAAGAAATGTTTTATAAGAATAAGATATTAAATCAATGTTTAGTTAAGCTTTTACAAGAAATTCAAATATATCTTGTTTTATGTGAAAAAGATAATTTTAATTAATTAGTAATTCTTGTACCATTTATCACTGTAAAGATAATTACGAGTCTGCAAAATAATATCAATTGTCCTGCTTAAGGTTAAAAAGGGATGATAATGACAAAAAGTGAACTTAATATTTAGATAACGCCTTTCTAAAAGATAAGTTACCTGAAAAGTAAAACGATAAAAAGGTATAGAATTATATAATGGGGGAAAGGTAAAAGATACAAGTTTTAATTAGATAATTAATTATGGGTAAATGTATAAAAGAAGAAAAGAAAGTTTTGACTGCAAAGTACTCCAAAGCAGCTATATCGCTTTGCGATGAAGCTTATAAGCCTTTTAACAGTAATGTAATTATTAGATCAAAGTTAAAGTAAAGTAATAAAATAAATAGTAAAAAGTGAAGACAGTATATAAATTGAATAATTGACTAGTAAAGCAAGTATTAAAAGTAAATTATTTTGGTACTAGTAAAGACACGAGTACCAATACACATCGCTAAATGAAATGATAATTAATTTGCTTTGGCTAAAAGATAAAAATAAAAGTACTGATAAAAAGTAAAAGTTATAGTAAAGATTAACGTGAAGATAAAAGGTAAATCCAATATTGATCTACCTAAGAAGATATTGTAAGATAAAGTTGAAAGTTTGGAAACAAAGAATCATGATTACCAAAATACAAGTTAATAACATGACTAATGTTAATAAAAGTAAGAGAAAGTGTTAAATGAAATAAGAATAATAGTAGCATAAAGTATGTAATTATGCTTATGTTTGGGAAATTCTTGGATTAGTAGTCACCACTGGGCATATTTAATGCTCAGCATGTAGTATTTACTGCGTGCAAGTTCTGGAGGGTTGCAGGAGCACAGTACGTTGAAGGTCCCGATCGAAAGAGAAGATTTATGTGTTAGTTGGTTTATGTTCTTGGAATGTATATACCTAGACGATTAAAGTAAAAGTTTGAATTGCATATTGAATGTATGTTTTTATTTGTAATGGATGAATGGCTAGTACAAGTTTGGTATAATGGTTGGTATTGTTTTAAATTGTCTTTAATATTATTGTTTATTTCTAGAATTATTGTAAGAGTACTTTCAAGTGGTTTGGAATTGTTTGGAAAAAAAAAACTTACCGATTTTTGTTAAGTTCGTATCGAAAAAGACTATTCCGAGAAGGGTGCGACAATAACCATATTCGATGCTTCTCTTACCTCTTCGACCAACCCTCTACCTAACATGGATCGGCCTTTAGTCCTTCTTCTTAGCCCATCTTCTTCCCTAGCTTTGGAGCACTGATCGGTGTCCTTTTCTCCGAAATGGAATGAGCAGGTTAATAAGAAGATGAAAGAGGTTCGGATCTAAGCCCCCGCCTATGGCTCCATGAATCCTGAGTTTAATAATTTATGCTCATTGTTGACTTGTATTCCAAAGGAAGTGTGTCCTCGTTTATGAATTTAAGGGTGGACTATTTGTCTTCAGTAATGAGGCGACATTAGGTCGAGATATATTATTCTAAACTTATGCTTTCTCCTTTTCTTTCATCTTTCTTCTTTTTTTCTTGATGTTTTCTTTTGCAGAGTATAATCCTCTCCAATGTAGTGGTCAAAAAGATGAGCCGGCTTCTGGGCCTATAAGAAAGAAGAAAAGGATTACCTTCGAACTAAAGGAAAAGTTGAAGGAAACTAAACAGACTACTACTACTTGGAAGGATCAAGTGATTGCACATGAGGCCAAAGTTAAGGAGGCAAAAGAGGCCTTTCATAAAGGAGTCGAGGAGGCAGATTGCAAGCTGTCTGAGGCCAAGGCTTATGCTAATAAAGCCCAGAAGGATTGTCTAGCCACGAAAGCCGAGCTAGATACGTATCGAGTGGAAAAGAAAAGCTTAAAGAGCAAGGTCGCCTCACTTGAGAAAAGGCTCTCAGAGGTGGAGGAGAAAATGGATGATCTAGCTGCGGACAAAGCTGTTGCATACGGTGATAAGATCGTCCAAGTCATGAAGAGCAAGTTCCCTCAGGAAGATTTTGCTTGGGTTGATGATATAGATCCTGATGAGAAATAGTTATTTTCACTTTTTTGTAGCCTTCGAGGCCTATTTTCTCCTGTACTCATGATATTTATATATAAAAAATGCCATTTTTGCTTTATGATTGACTTTGCCTTTGATTTTTTTGTACTATTTAGTTGAATGCTTTTTAATGGCTTTTTGTTCTTTGATTGAACTCTACCATTTCAAATTGTCATGTTTCTCCAAGCCTTTTGCAAGTAAACTTGGTAGAACGAGATTCCTTTAGAGAAATCCTAAGAAATTTTTGGAGATAGACATAAACAACTGAATGTTAAATAAAAAATGCTTCTGGCTTTAGCTGCCGAGCCTTAGCTTTTTATTGACTTATGTGCTCATGGGTTAGGCTGCCGAGCTAAGCTTTTACATGGGATCATACTTACGAAACTTCTTTTAGAAGAATACAAGGTTTTCTCAACGACATAAAGGTAAATTTAAATACAAAATATGCTTTTTAGCGATCATGCCTAACCGAGCTTAACACTATGTTCCCTTTGACGGACATGCCTACTGGGATTTGGACTCGCTATATGCTCCTGGAAATCATGCCTATGAGTCTTGTCGAGCTGTTCATGGCAAATATACCTATTTGAGCTTTTGGGCTCCTAACGAACATGCCTGTAAACTTCATCGATCTTTGCCCTCGATGATCATACCTGTTTGGGCGAAGTTACTGATAGTATTTTCTCAAGTTGCTAATGTTCAATGAATGTGGTAGTACTTTTCCTTCCATATCCTTGAGCATATATGCCCTAAAATTGATTATTTCATATACCTCGAATGGACCTATCCAATTAGAACTCAATTTACTAACCCCTGCAACAGTCTGAGCTTCAACTACTTTATTTAATACCAGTTCACCTACTCAAAAGGTTTGAGGCTTTATTTTCCTGTTACAATAGGATGCCATTCGTTGTTTGTAGGTTGCTGCCCGAATCTAGGCTTGCTCTCTTTTTCCTTTAAGTACGTCCAAGCAATATAACAATGACTCCCTATTTGCTTAATGATTGTGTTGTTTAGTTCTTAGGCTTGGCATTTTTATTTCGCAGGGAAATATTACCTCCACACCATAAGTTAAGGAAAAAAGGTTGCTTCTATTGCCGATTTGGGTGAAGTTCGGTATCCCCAAAGTACGTTATTTAGCTCATCGACCCACAGGCCCTTAGCTTCATCCAGCCTCTTTTTTAACCCCATTAATATTGTTCTATTCGTCACTTCAGTCTTGTCATTTGATTGGGGGTGGTAAACCGATGTGAATCTGAGCTGGATGTGTAGCTCTTCGCAAAAATCCCTGAAAGATTGATAATCAAACCGTTTGCCATTGTCAGTAGTGAAAGTGTTTGGGATTCTGAACCTGGTTAATATTGACTTTCGAACAAATTTGATAATGTTTGTCGGAGTGATTGTTTCCAATGGTTCAGCTTTAACCTATTTGGTAAAGTGATCTACTGCCACCATCAGGAACTTCCTTTGTCTAGTTGCCAGTAGCAATGGTCCCAGTATGTCTATTATCCATTGTACAAAAGGCCAAGGACTATATATTGGGGTCTACCGTACTAACTACTCGTGAATTATCTTTTCAAACCGCTGACATTTATCGCACTTCCTTACCAACTCTTTAGCATCTGCTTCCATGTTTGACCAATAATATCCTTGCAACAGTGCTTTCAGGCTATTGTTTGAGCTACTTTATATACCCTACAAATTTCTTTATGTATTTCTCGGAGAACATAGTTGCCTTCATCCATACTCAGGCATAATGACCAAAGATAGGAATATGATCTCCTTTACAACTTCTTTTCCAAGATAGAATATAGATTGGATTTCGAACTATTTTCCTTGCTTCCTCTTGATTTTTTTGGGAGGGTACCCGTATTTAGGAATTGGTAGATCGGCAGTTGCCATCCCTCTATCTGTTCACTCATCTAAACTGAGTGATTTTCGTACGAGGGCTGAGTGAGAACAGCCCATATCACCCCATCCGACCTTACTGTATTATTGAAAGATGCTTGCTTAGCCAATGAATCGGCCTCCTTATTTTCCTCTCAAGGTATTTGTTCGATTACCCATAAACTTCCACTCTGTTCAAGTTTTGCTAGTAAGGCCGATATCAAGTCTCGGTATTTCATCATCATTTGTTCTTTAGCTTTGAACTTTCTTGTTAATTGACTGACGACTAACTATGAGTCAGAGTGAATAAGTAAGGAGTCAGGTTTTACCTTGAAGGCAAGCTCTAGCCCAAAGCATAATGCCTCAAATTTTTCCATATTATTCGATACTCAAAAAGATATCTTAGCCAATCCTCTTATGAGTATGCTTCCCAAGCTAGATAGTACGGCTCCAACACCTGTCCCTTTAGATGATGCAGCTCCATCAACATATAACTTTCATGTTGCTTTGTCTGGCTCATTTGGGGTAGCATAGAGCTCTATTATGAAATTCATTAGTACTGGGCTTTCATTACTGAATGTGGTTCATACTAGACATCAAATTCTCCCAGATGTGCTGCCCATTCTATTATCTTGCCCGATGACTTTGGCTTTTGCATGACCTATTTAAGCTGAGTATTGGTCCGAACTACTATTGTATGTGTTTGAAAGTAAGGGCAGAGTTTCACCGCGAAATTGATAAAGGCTAGAGTTAACTGTTCGAGGATAGGGTACTTCATCTCGGGGGTACGGAGAACTTTACTAGTGTAATATATAGAAAACTATTGGGTGCTCTCTTTTCTTATCAAGACCGATCCAACCACCCCTTCTGAAATCGCTAGGTACATGAACAGATTCTCGCCTGATTGCGGCTGACTAAGTAGTGGCGAGGAACTTAGGAATTCCTTGAGTTCTTCGAAAGCGAACTGACATTTCGGACCCCACTTGAAATTCTTTAGATTCTTTAATGACTTATAGAATGAGAGGCATCGCTTCGTTGAGCAGGAAATAAATCTTTCGAGTGCTGTAATCTTTTCGTTCAATATTTGTACATCCTTGATTGACCTCGGCAGCTCCATTTTTATAATGGCTTCAATTTTTGATGGTTTAGCTTTTATTCCCCTTTTTGAGATCACAAATCCAAGGAACTTACTAGACCGGACTCCAAACGTGCATTTTTTTTTATTTAATTTGAGTCTGAACTTTCTAAGGGTGGAAAATATCTCTTTGAGCTCCTTGGGTAAGTCACCCGAGGTCCTACTCTTGACTATCATGTCATCTACATAAACTTTCATGTTCCAAACTATCTGTCCAGCAAAAAGCTTGTTTATCAGTCTCTGGTATGTAGCTTCTGCATTTTTTAACCCAAAAAGCATCACGGTGTAACAGTATGTTGCCCTATGGGGTAATAAATGCTATTTTTCCTCATCTTTGAGATTCATTGGGCATCTGATGGTATCCTACTAAAGCATCCAGGAAGGCATACTCCTCAAATCTGGCCGTTAAATCTACCAACATGTTTATGTTCGGCAGTGGATAACTATCTTTGGGGCATGCCTTATTCAGATCGGTAAAGTCCACACACATCCTCCATTTTCCATTAGCTTTCTTTACCATGACCATATTAGATAGCCATTCCGGATACAACACTTCTTTGATGAACCCGTTCTTTAGCAAAGTGTCTGTCACTTCATTTATTGCTACCTACCTTTTTGGTGAATGATTGCGCTTCTTTTGCTTAGTCGGCTTGCTACCGGGCTTTATGCCTAACGAGTGAGAGATAACGTCTAGCGAGATTCCAGAGCTATCCGATGGTTTCCAAGCGAACAGATTTGCATATGTCTCTAGAACTGCTAGCAATGATTTTACTTCTGAGTTTGGCTTTCCAGAAGCTATCCTTATTGTCTTTTTCGGTAATAATTCTATCTCCTGCACTTAAGAGGATGGATACGAGCAATGAAGTTTTCTTTTTCCATACTGCATAAGCTTCTTTGTCCTGCTTATGCTGAGCAGAAGTGTAATCCTCAGGTTCAGTCATAACTAAACTTAAGGTATCAAGAGCCTCTTTCTCTTCAAGCATATACTGGATTTTCATACTCCAGATTTCATAGTTGTCGTCATTCAATTCATATCTTTGTTCAATTTAGTGACCATTGATTTGAAAGCCATTTAGATCCTTTGATCAAAAATTAAAAATATATGTTGCACTTATTAAAAAGAATATGTCAATACACGCTATTTACTATGCATCTGAAATTATAATCTAATAAAGTTATCTATTAGGCTTAAAATCAAAAAAGTTATTATCAGTATCTAATTACCCTCTAAGTCCTAATGTCTAACCTTACAGATTAAAATTTCATACATAGTAAATTTAATATTTTGCAAATTAAGTTCTCTAACTTAATTAAGGATATTATATGTAAAAGATAATTAAGCCTTAACTTAATAATCAAGCAGCTATTCTACTTATAAAATATTGCATGGCAAATAATATTGAAATAAACACATTTATCATAAAAACTATAAGCCATTATAATATTCAAAATCAAAATAAACACATTTATTATAAAGTCCAATAAATCCAAAAGAAGACACAAATGTCTCATCTCAAAACAAAATTAGGAAACAAAATTCCTAACACAAAGTTCGCAAAAGTAAGGTAATATTATGACACTTATGTCAAAAATAATTAGGATCCCGATGGACCCAATACCATCTTAGTCACTAGAACTGTCTTCCTAACCATACGCATTAACTGTAAAGGTACTCCATGTGTGTAATCATTTAACCATGGGTGATTCACTATACGCCCACTTCTAAGCACCATCTCAGACGGAGTGTTGCTCATGTACACTTTTTGTTTCGCTACCTTAAATAAAATTTAATAATGGAATCCTTATAATTTTCTCGTCAGTACTCAACAAATAAGTTATGGAGTTCCACGTGGTAGCTAAAAGATTCACACATCACATCATAAAGTAAATTATGATTTCACCCTCTGTCCAGGCCACCAATCAAATACAGTCTTACATATTTCTATGCATTTTGACTCTATGATGTGCAATAGCATCAATACCATAGCTCTTTGCCTTCTTGTGAAATCTCATGTTATGGACTGATGGAATATGACATGGTATGAATGTGATGATAACACAGCGGAAAAACAAAATTTTTATCATACATGCCATACAATTCCATGACAAGAATCGAAACATGCAATTTTAGAGTTTTAAACTTACAACTTTAGATGCCTTTAAAACTTGATTTTGATGATGACCAGCAACCAAGAAGGATATGTCCACCTTAGATCTTCACCACCAATGCCAAGGAACAGCCTTTACGCCACTCCCTCGATTCTCACACACACACTTGCAAAGATGGCTTAAAATCAAGAGTGCTAGCTCTATGATTGTGTATTCGGCAATGGGAATGATTTGAAGCCACAAGATCTGATCTTGTTCTTCCTTTAGGTTACTGTTTCAGCCCGAGAACACAAGAGAACAAGAAAAGATTTCTTTCCCCTTGAGTATTTCGGCCAAGAGAGAAAAATAGCAAAACGGCATTTTTTTTATTCATTTAATTCATTAATATATATCACTTCATTTAGGTCAAGTGTGAGTGCCAAAAATTAAGTGTTAATTTCAGCCTCCATCACTTCCTAATTAAGAGATATATCTTAATTTAAATTCTATTAGAATTTAAATTCAAATGGCATTAGTCATTTAATCAAAACAAACTTACTTATTTAGGTGATAAGTTGCCGAATTCAACTAGTATTTTAGTTTGAATTTTGGCTACTTTAATTCCCTCTCAAGTATTATATTTTGATTAAATACAAATTAGGATTTAATACTCAATTAACTTAATTATACATAGATAATTAATCAATTGAAATTAAACCTAGTACATGCCTAGCTGTTTTAGGCAAAAAACTCGTTTCACAGATTTGCCTAAAACAGCTAGGCAAAATCGCACCTTGACAGTTTTGCCTAAAACAGCTAGCTGTTTTAGGCAAAAAAAACTGTTTTTACAGATTTGCCTAAAACAGCTAGCTGTTTTAGGCAAAAATCTGTTTACCCATTTTATGCATTAATTTGACTTTAAATAAAAGTCCAAATTAATTCCCAATACACAATTTAAATATTTTAAGCCCAATGCTTTGCGTGCGATCCTATAGGTCCATTTAATGTTGGCAATGAATTAATAAATTAATTCAAAGGCTATATATATTCTCTAGCAAGATATTATAGCATTCCAAATTAAATGAAAATGCATATGGCATTTAGTGACCTAATGCAATTTTGCATAGTCCCTTACCCATAAAATATCAGAATTAATATAAGGCATGGAACCAGTCATCCTTATATATATTAATTCCTTTCTTGATATTCCAGTGACACTGAACTCTCAGATAAATAATGATTACTCATTATTTCATCTCGGTATGGCCATACACTTCTCAGTTCACTGATCAAGTGGCCGATGATATTTTCTCTCATATCGAGAGGGGTAATCCCTTCACTTCTCTCATGCTCTCTAACATGAATCAATGCATACCCAATCATACCCGTACTTTTGTTCACTCTGTTACGAGCACGTTAGGTGTATGTCAAAGTACACAGTAATTCATAAAGAGTTTCATAGAGATTTCAGGTCTAAGAACTCCGATACAAAACTTGCATATGAGAAACACATATGACTTGTACCATGTAGTGTTCTCATGAGTGGATCTAATCCAGATACCGTGTTCTAAACATGTATCTATGATCTCTGATTGACACTCTTGTCCTTATGATCCGTAAGACAGAACTCAACTTATCAGAGAGAGCATACTAGTCTTAAATTCATTTGTATTCCCATAACAATGACTGACTAGGGATATTTAGAATGAAGTCTCATTTGTTTCAAGGTCATACAACCATGTGCCTCACACATGATAACTTAAACTGAAAAAACATTCTTGGATAGTTCTATCAATTGATATGCACAGGAATACAATAGATAAAATAAATGCCTCATTTTATTAATTTCAAGTGTTTCGTTACAATGCATTGGGGCTAGGGCTTACACTAACAATCTCCCACTAGCACTAGTCCCCAATTGGGCATAGCCCTAAGACCGAACGCTCTCAAATGAGCTTCGTGCAGATTTGGACGTAACCTGTTTCGTCAAAGGATCTGCTACATTGTCTTCACTTGCTATCTTGCTAACCTTGACGTCCCCACGATCAATGATTTCTCTGATCAAGTGGTACCTCCTGAGTATGTGTTTGGATTTCTGGTGTGACCGGGGCTCCTTTGCTGTGCGATGGCCCCGTTGTTGTCACAGAAAATTTCTAATGGATCTAGGATGCTTGGGACCACTCCTAATCCAGTAATGAAATTTTTAATCCAAACAGCCTCTTTTGCAGCCTCACTTGCTGCAATATACTCAGATTCTGTAGTTGAGTCGGCAACGGTTTCTTGCTTTGAGCTTCTCCAGCTGACAGCACCACCGTTCAAAATAAAAACAAACCCAGATTGCGATCTAGAATCCTGAGTGCTGGTCTGAAAAGCAGCATCGGCATAACCTTGTATGACGAGCTCTTCTTGACCACCATACACTAAGAAGTGATCCTTAGTCCTTCGCAGGTACTTCAGAATCCCTTTTACAGCAGACCAGTGCTTCTCACCAGGGTCTTGCTGAAACCTACTGGTTACACTCAGTGCATGAGCAACATCCAATCTAGTACATAACATAGCGTACATGATAGATCGAATAGCAGATGCATATGGGATTCTACTCATGTTGTCCCTTTCCTCTTTGGTTTTAGGGCACTGTTCTTTAGTCAAAGGAACTCCCAAAGCCAAAGGTATGTACCCTTTCTTTGAGTCTCCCATACTAAAACGCTTTAGTACTTTGTCTATGTACTTTTCTTGACTTAGTCCCAAAAGCCGATTCGATCTATCTCTATAGATTCGAATACCAAGTATTGTCTCGGCTTCACCTAAGTCTTTCATTGAGAAACATTTTCCCAACCATTGCTTAACCTTTTGCAATGTTGGAATGTCATTCCCAATGAGAAGGATGTCGTCCACATATAGGACTAGAAATACTACTATGCTCCCACTAACCTTCTTGTACACACAAGGCTCATCTTCGTTCTTGATGAAGTCAAATTCTTTGACTGCCTCATCAAAACGAAGATTCCAACTTCGGGATGCTTGCTTTAATCCATAAATGGATTTTTGAAGCTTGCAAACCTTCTTAGGATGCTTGGGATTGACAAAACCTTCAGGCTGTGTCATATACACATCCTCAAGTAAATTTCCGTTGAGGAAAGCAGTTTTGACATCCATTTGCCATATCTCATAATCATGATATGCAGCTATGGCAAGCAAGATCCTAATGGATTTGAGCATGACTACAGGCGAAAAGGTCTCGTCATAGTCTACACCATGAGTTTGTCGAAAACCTTTTGCTACTAGTCTACCTTTGTAGGTCTTATCAGCTTTGAGTTTGAATAGCCACTTGCATTCAATTACCTTAGCACCTTCTGGTGGATCAACCAAGGTCCAAACCTGGTTATCGTATATTGATTGCATCTCGGATTTCATGGCTTCAAGCCAATTTTTCGAGTCTGGGCTTTCAATAGCTTCTCGGTAGGTAGTAGGATCCTCACGATCTACTAACTCAATAGTATCACTGTCAGTGATTAGAAATCCGTATCTCTCAATCTCCTGACGTACCCTACCAGACCTTCTAGGTTCTTGTGTAATGGGTTCTTGTTCCACAACTGGTTGTGAACTTGATCCCATTTCCAACTCATCCTCTATAGGAGTTTGTGGTGCTTGAATTTCTCCAAGTTCTACTTTACTCCCACTGTCTTTCTTGAGAAGGAACTCCTTTTCCAAGAAAATAGCCTTGCGAGCAACAAATACTTTGTTCTCGGCTTGTGAGTAAAAGTAGTATCCCTTTGTTTCTTTAGGATAACCCACAAACAAGCAGACAGTCGATTTGGACTCCAGTTTGTCAGATGTTAATTTCTTAACATGTGCTTCACAGCCCCAAATCTTGAGAAAAGACATATTGGGTTCTTTCCCAGTCCATACCTCGTATGGTGTCTTCTCAACTGCTTTAGTTGGAGTACGGTTCAATAGAAACGCAGCAGTTTCTAATGCATAACCCCAAAAAGAGATAGGAAGATTAGCTTGACTCATCATAGATCGAACCATGTCCAACAGAGTTCGATTTCTCCTTTCGGACACACCATTCCATTGAGGTGTTCCAGGAGGAGTGAGCTGTGAAATAATACCACACTCCTTTAGATGACTGTCAAACTCTTGGCTTAAGTATTCGCCACCTCGATCTGATCGAATGGCTTTTATACTTTTGCCAAGTTGGTTTTCTACTTCATTCTTAAACTCTTTGAATTTCTCAAAAGTTTCAGACTTATACTTCATTAGATAGACATAGCCATATCTACTGAAGTCATCTGTGAATGTCACGAAGTAGCTAAAACCACCTCTAGCATGTGTACTTAAAGGTCCACATACATCGGTATGTATTAGTTCCAATAAGCCATTAGTCCTCTCGCCCTCTTTATTAAAAGGACTCTTTGTCATTTTTTCATGCAAACATGGCTCGCATGTGTCATAAGACTTTAAGTCGAATGACCCAAGCACTCCAGTTTTGTAGAGTCTTGAAATGCGTTTTTCGTTTGCATGTCCTAAACGACAATGCCAGAAGTAAGTAGGCGGTTACTTGGGAAGAATGAAGAGGGTTAAATCAAACGAAATAAACCCTACTTACTTCTGGCATTGTCGTTTAGGACATGCAAACGAAAAACGCATTTCAAGACTCTACAAAACTGGAGTGCTTGGGTCATTCGACTTAAAGTCTTATGACACATGCGAGCCATGTTTGCATGGAAAAATGACAAAGAGTCCTTTTAATAAAGAGGGCGAGAGGACTAATGGCTTATTGGAACTAATACATACCGATGTATGTGGACCTTTAAGTACACATGCTAGAGGTGGTTTTAGCTACTTCGTGACATTCACAGATGACTTCAGTAGATATGGCTATGTCTATCTAATGAAGTATAAGTCTGAAACTTTTGAGAAATTCAAAGAGTTTAAGAATGAAGTAGAAAACCAACTTGGCAAAAGTATAAAAGCCATTCGATCAGATCGAGGTGGCGAATACTTAAGCCAAGAGTTTGACAGTCATCTAAAGGAGTGTGGTATTATTTCACAGCTCACTCCTCCTGGAACACCTCAATGGAATGGTGTGTCCGAAAGGAGAAATCGAACTCTGTTGGACATGGTTCGATCTATGATGAGTCAAGCTAATCTTCCTATCTCTTTTTGGGGTTATGCATTAGAAACTGCTGCGTTTCTATTGAACCGTACTCCAACTAAAGCAGTTGAGAAGACACCATACGAGGTATGGACTGGGAAAGAACCCAATATGTCTTTTCTCAAGATTTGGGGCTGTGAAGCACATGTTAAGAAATTAACATCTGACAAACTGGAGTCCAAATCGACTGTCTGCTTGTTTGTGGGTTATCCTAAAGAAACAAAGGGATACTACTTTTACTCACAAGCCGAGAACAAAGTATTTGTTGCTCGCAAGGCTATTTTCTTGGAAAAGGAGTTCATTCTCAAGAAAGACAGTGGGAGTAAAGTAGAACTTGGAGAAATTCAAGCACCACAAACTCCTATAGAGGATGAGTTGGAAATGGGATCAAGTTCACAACCAGTTGTGGAACAAGAACCCATTACACAAGAACCTAGAAGGTCTGGTAGGGTACGTCAGGAGATTGAGAGATACGGATTTCTAATCACTGACAGTGATACTATTGAGTTAGTAGATCGTGAGGATCCTACTACCTACCGAGAAGCTATTGAAAGCCCAGACTCGAAAAATTGGCTTGAAGCCATGAAATCCGAGATGCAATCAATGTACGATAACCAGGTTTGGACCTTGGTTGATCCACCAGAAGGTGCTAAGGTAATTGAATGCAAGTGGCTATTCAAACTCAAAGCTGATAAGACCTACAAAGGTAGACTAGTAGCAAAAGGTTTTCGACAAACTCATGGTGTAGACTATGACGAGACCTTTTCGCCTGTAGTCATGCTCAAATCCATTAGGATCTTGCTTGCCATAGCTGCATATCATGATTATGAGATATGGCAAATGGATGTCAAAACTGCTTTCCTCAACGAAAATTTACTTGAGGATGTGTATATGACACAGCCTGAAGGTTTTATCAATCCCAAGCATCCTAAGAAGGTTTGCAAGCTTCAAAAATCCATTTATGGATTAAAGCAAGCATCCCGAAGTTGGAATCTTCGTTTTGATGAGGCAGTCAAAGAATTTGACTTCATCAAGAACGAAGATGAGCCTTGTGTGTACAAGAAGGTTAGTGGGAGCATAGTAGTATTTCTAGTCCTATATGTGGACGACATCCTTCTCATTGGGAATGACATTCCAACATTGCAAAAGGTTAAGCAATGGTTGGGAAAATGTTTCTCAATGAAAGACTTAGGTGAAGCCGAGACAATACTTGGTATTCGAATCTATAGAGATAGATCGAATCGGCTTTTGGGACTAAGTCAAGAAAAGTACATAGACAAAGTACTAAAGCGTTTTAGTATGGGAGACTCAAAGAAAGGGTACATACCTTTGGCTTTGGGAGTTCCTTTGACTAAAGAACAGTGCCCTAAAACCAAAGAGGAAAGGGACAACATGAGTAGAATCCCATATGCATCTGTTATTGGATCTATCATGTACGCTATGTTATGTACTAGATTGGATGTTGCTCATGCACTGAGTGTAACCAGTAGGTTTCAGCAAGACCCTGGTGAGAAGCACTGGTCTGCTGTAAAAGGGATTCTGAAGTACCTGCGAAGGACTAAGGATCACTTCTTAGTGTATGGTGGTCAAGAAGAGCTCGTCATACAAGGTTATGCCGATGCTGCTTTTCAGACCAGCACTCAGGATTCTAGATCGCAATCTGGGTTTGTTTTTGTTTTGAACGATGGTGCTGTCAGCTGGAGAAGCTCAAAGCAAGAAACCGTTGCCGACTCAACTACAGAATTTAAGTATATTGTAGCAAGTGAGGCTGCAAAAGAGGCTGTTTGGATTAAAAATTTCATTACTGGATTAGGAGTGGTCCCAAGCATCCTAGATCCATTAGAAATTTTCTGTGACAACAACGGGGCCATCGCACAGGCAAAGGAGCCCCGGTCACACCAGAAATCCAAACACATACTCAGGAGGTACCACTTGATCAGAGAAATCATTGATCGTGGGGACGTCAAGGTTAGCAAGATAGCAAGTGAAGACAATGTAGCAGATCCTTTGACGAAACAGTTACGTCCAAATCTGCACGAAGCTCATTTGAGAGCGTTCGGTCTTAGGGCTATGCCCAATTGGGACTAGTGCTAGTGGGAGATTGTTAGTGTAAGCCCTAGCCCCAATGCATTGTAACGAAACACTTGAAATTAATAAAATGAGGCATTTATTTTATCTATTGTATTCCTGTGCATATCAATTGATAGAACTATCCAAGAATGTTGTTTCAGTTTAAGTTATCATGTGTGAGGCACATGGTTGTAAGACCTTGAAACAAATGAGACTTCATTCTAAATATCCCTAGTCAGTCATTGTTATGGGAATAACAAATGAATTAAGACTAGTATGCTCTATCTGATAAGTTGAGTTCTGTCTTACGAATCATAAGGACAAGAGTGTCAATCAGAGATCATAGATACATGTTTAGAATACGGAATCTGGATTAGATCCACTCATGAGAACACTACATGGTACAAGTCATAAGTGTTTCTCATATGCAAGTTTTGTATCGGAGTTCTTAGACCTGAAATCTCTATGAAACTCTTTATGAATTACTGTGTACTTTGACATACACCTAACGTGCTCGTAACAGAGTGACAAGTACGGGTATGATTGGGTATGCATTGATTCATGTTAGAGAGCATGAGAGAAGTGAAGGGATTACCCCTCTCGATATGAGAGAAAATATCATCGGCCACTTGATCAGTGAACTGAGAAGTGTATGGCCATACCGAGATGAAATAATGAGTAATCATTATTTATCTGAGAGTTCAGTATCACTGGAATATCAAGAAAGGAATTAATATATATAAGGATGACTGGTTCCATGCCTTATATTAATTCTGATATTTATGGGTAAGGGACTATGCAAAATTGCATTAGGTCACTAAATGCCATATGCATTTTCATTTAATTTGAAATGCTATAATATCTTGCTAGAGAATATATATAGCCTTTGAATTAATTTATTAATTCATTGCCAACATTAAATGGACCTATAGGATCGCACACAAAGCATTGGGCTTAAAATATTTAAATTGTGTATTGGAAATTAATTTGGACTTTTATTTAAAGTCAAATTAATGCATAAAATGGGTAAACAGATTTTTGCCTAAAACAGCTAGCTGTTTTAGGCAAATCTGTAAAAACAGTTTTTTTGCCTAAAACAGCTAGCTGTTTTAGGCAGAACTGTCAAGGTGCGATTTTGCCTAAAACAGCAAATCCGTTAAGCCACGATTTTGCCTAAAACAGCTAGCTGTTTTAGGCAAATCTGTGAAACGAGTTTTTTGCCTAAAACAGCTAGCTGTTTTAGGCAAATATATTGAACTGTCTTTTTGCCTAAAACAGCTTGCTGTTTTAGGCAAATCTGTTAACAGTTGGTCACGAGAGAAATTTGTTGGCATGTGCTAGGTTTAATTTCAATTGATTAATTATCTATGTATAATTAAGTTAATTGAGTATTAAATCCTAATTTGTATTTAATCAAAATATAATACTTGAGAGGGAATTAAAGTAGCCAAAATTCAAACTAAAATACTAGTTGAATTCGGCAACTTATCACCTTAAATAAGTAAGTTTGTTTTGATTAAATGACTAATGCCATTTGAATTTAAATTCTAATAGAATTTAAATTAAGATATATCTCTTAATTAGGAAGTGATGGAGGCTGAAATTAACACTTAATTTTTGGCACTCACACTTGACCTAAATTAAGTGATATATATTAATGAATTAAATGAATAAAAGGGAATGCCGTTTTGCTATTTTTCTCTCTTGGCCGAAATACTCAAGGGGAAAGAAATCTTTCTTGTTCTCTTGTGTTCTCGGGCTGAAACAGTAACCTAAAGGAAGAACAAGATTAGATCTTGTGGCTTCAAATCATTCCCATTGCCGAATACACAATCATAGAGCTAGCACTCTTGATTTTAAGCCATCTTTGCAAGTGTGTGTGTGAGAATAGAGGGAGTGGCGTAAAGGCTATTCCTTGGCATTGGTGGTGAAGATCTAAGGTGGACATATCCTTCTTGGTTGCTGGTCATCATCAAAATCAAGTTTTAAAGGCATCTAAAGTTGTAAGTTTAAAACTCTAAAATTGCATGTTTCGATTCTTGTCATGGAATTGTATGGCATGTATGATAAAAAATTTTGTTTTTCCGCTGTGCTATCATCACATTCATCCTTGTGAAATCTCATGTTATGGACCTCATACACTCGTGCATTGGCTAAAGCAATACCTTAAGGAGTGTATGAAACCATAGGTGTCCTTATCATCATCATAATTGTTACACATAACAGTATAAAAAGATTTTGTTAGTACACTCATGTACAAACAACAAATGATTGAAACTCATTAATCAAATATAAGGATAAAATCCACATAATTAATTTACAAACATATTTGAAAATTAAATAAGGCAGAAAAAATAATTTTCTTAAATTTTCACAAATTTTTAAACAAAATAATTTATAAAAAATAATTTTGTAACTCAATTTTTTTTAAAAAAAATCACCAAAAACTAAAAAAAATCAGAATTAAAAAAATTGGTCAAAAATGGTGGTCGGAGAAGCCCTCACGCACCCCATGCGCGACAGAGGAACCACCCGCTAGCAAGGCGCTTTTGTCACGTGGCGGACCCCACTGGGCCACGTATGGCCACGTGGTGGGATAAGGTGGCACGTGACAACAGCTCATTTGTCCACGTAGATGCCATGTGGACCTACTGGACTGACAAACTAGACATGTGGCATGATCATAATCTGTCATATGACAAACTCGACACGTGGCATGACTTATCAAGCCACGTATCTATACCCATACGCTACATGGATGCACCATAGGCTGCCATGTGGATGCCAAGTGGCATGACACATCAAGCCACACGGCAATACCCTTGCCACGTGTCAGCCCTACAGGCTACCACGTGTCAACTTTTGGTTGGTTTACGTGGTGCCACGTGGCACCAAGTGGACCTCCTATTGCCATATCAGCTGACACGTAGCGCTTCACCATAAGGCCACACGTCACTCTCCCACTGGGCCACGTGGCTGAGTGATGTCTCACTCAAGGCGCGTGGCGAGACACGCTACCTTTCCGGTGGTTTCAGGCCGTCGAATTTTTTTAGGGGAGATTTTTGGGGTCTCTGAGTTTAATGGTATGGGCAAAAATAAAAAAAATTTCTACTAGAAATATTATTACGGACTGTTAAATAATTATTTAATTTTAATGTCCAAAAAATCACAAAAAAAAATTTAGACCAAAATTAAAAAAAACATATGCAGAATAAATCTAATATGCATATCAATCGGCCTATCAACATGTCTGAGTTTTCACAAAAATACAGATCTATATAAAAGAGATGCCAGAAAGCAAAAATATGGCTTTGATATCAATGAAAGAAAAATAAGCCATAAATATCACGAGATGATAATTATAAATACCTCTTGTAGCGCAGAATCACAATAGCCGAAAGCGTCTATCTTTTTGCGTCATTGGTATTGTTTTCACCCATGCCTCGCTACGCCTCGGGATGAAAACTTGATTTTACGAACTAAAAATTCCAAACGAATAGAGAGAAACAATACAAAAGAATTTTGACAGACTTTTGGTATGCAATTCTTTTCTTTCTTTTTAAGAATAGAATTCGTAGCCTTATTTATAGGGCTCTCATTAAGGTAATTAAATTTTTCTTAATAAGAGAGAATTAAATTTGGCAGTTACACAAATTAAATATAGAAAATAATATTAGTAATTAATATGTCAGTTATCTAATTTAAATTAGATAACTGCTCATATTAATATCCTTAAATTATGACAATTTCTAATTACGAGAAATCCTAATATGAAACTAATTCCATATGACTATTATTTTATGTTTCGATATTATCATGTATATATCGAGGTCAATTTCTTATTTCATGAGTCATTAGCATATATCTAACTCATTCGTAATCAAACAACAAATACTATATATAATTTTATTAAATACTTAAATATTTATCACCAATCAGATATCAGCAATTATCAGCAATAAGTAAGTATTTATTACTGGCTATATTCGTCTGATAAATTAAACGAGGTCTAAGAATTTCCGACCATAAGCAAATTGAATGACATAGAAACGAAGATATATACTTCTTCCGTTTTTTTTATTTGTCACTTTTGAGTAAAATTCAAATTCTATTTATTTATCATTTTTAAACTTTCAATGTAATTTAATTTGTTTTTTCAATTTATTTTTCTTTTTCAATAAAGTCAAAACCAATCAGATTTGATAATTTACTTTTAACACATAATTTGATACTAAATTTAAATTTATTTATTATTTTTTTAATTCCGGTAAAAATAATAAAAGTGGTTGATAAAATAAAATGGAGAGAGTATATATGATCAGTCCTCAAATTAATGATTAATTCAGTCCTAAAATTTGGTTAGATTAATGATTAAGTGAACTGACGAATAAACTTATATTTGAGTTCACGGTTTAGTTATAAACATGGTTATTAAAATCGGATCGGACCGATTTAACCACGAACCGTAGGCTGGTCCGGTTGGTTCAATGGGTGAAAATCGGATTGGATAAAAACCGAAAGATACTGTTTCAAACTGTCAAAAAACCGGTTAAATCGGGATAAAATTGAAAAAAATCGGATTAAATGATAAAAAATTGGTTTGATTTTAGAAAAACTAACTTTTGTCCAAAATATTCATACAATATTATTTTTTCTGGAAAAAAATAAAATAAAATTATAAATACAAAATAATTAAAATTCAAATAATTTAATGAATTTTTATGAATAAAATAAAATTTTATAATTTATATTTGAAGAATTTCTTTAAAAATTTACAATTTTTTACTATATTTATTTTAAATTTTTGTTATAAATGTTAAATGACTTGAAAGTATAATCTTATTATTAATATTTGATGATAAATATATTTTTCTAAATTATTTTTAATTTTTTTATATAGTGATATTTTCATAATATTTATATAAAACTTAAAAAATAATATATTTTTTAAAAAATAAAAAAATTTTGATTAAATTTCAATAAATCGATAGAATCACGAATCCTTGAATTCTTCGATTTTATATTTGATCCGATTTTAATAACATTGGTTATAAACAATGCTAAGTGACAAACAATTGGACTGTCTATCAGACCTTGACAACTTTGGAACTCAACAAACAAAAGACCAAACTCTCAGCTGTGTCAAAAAGCAAAGACCAAACTCCCATCTGTCTCATAGAGCAGAACCCAAGCTCGTGCGGTTTTCGTCTGCGTACACACCCAAACCGACACGTGTCCTTGACTAGGCACGAGCGTCAAGAATGAAAACGGCCGTTGTATTGTGATGTGTAGCGGTACCCACTTAGCTTTGCTTTTGGTTTAAGCACAAACCGCAGAAAAAATTATTCTTTTGTCTTCGCCATTCATTTTCTTCAGCTTGTAAAGTTATAAAATCTCTTCATGGTAACAGTTTTGTTAGCCATAAATCTCAGTTCCGAGGCCCATAGAAGGCGGTTATTTTCAACCGCTGGCAGTTAAATCGACGATTCAGAGGCCAACTTACACAAAATAATTAAAAAGACTGCAGTTTTTGAATTATAGATGCGTTTTGTTTATGCTCTTATTGTCATTTGGTGCAGAAAATGAGAAAGTCTTTGGTATGTTTGCCAGGTGGGTATTGTTGATATTTTTCTTCGGTTGAGTACTTAAATGTTTGCTTGGCTATTAAAAATGGAGTTTTTGGTCGTTGCAGGGAATAGTTAAGGTAGTGTAAGAGATGGATGGATTTGTGGGAAAATTGCGGAGATCTGGTTGGTTTTGAAGCATAGAGACTGTAAGAGATATGGAGCCACCAAGAGGTTTTTTGTCTTCTTGCTGGCACTTTATCTGTTTTCTCCCTTTCTTCTGTGGGCTTCTGCTTCTGGGGACTATTAAAGGTTGGTGTTCCTTTTCTTTCATCCTTTCTTTTGCTGATTTACACGCAAAGTACTTCGTCATTGTTCTCACTGTTCCAATTGAATATTAATGTTCGTATTTTGCGCTCTAGGTTGGCATTCTAATGGATAGAAGTAACAATTATAATTTACCTCTTCATCTGGCTACTTGGCTTTTAACCAATGTGAAATTTTGGTTTCTTCAGTTTCATATTTCCATTATTGTTCTCTCGATCTTTTTCTTCCTTCTTGGCTTAGATTTTTGCTAAAATGCAATTAATATGTCTCACACGGTTGATTTACGTATTGGTCAGCATTCTTGATATGGCAAACAATTGTTACTGTTGGAAAGGTTTATTTTTGGAAAGTTAAGAGGGTCTGCTGTTTGGGGTTCCAATCGGGAAAATGCGCATGAGTGGGAGTATAGGTCTAACGTAAACTTATTGCCTGTCAATCTATGTGCAGGTCTCTCTTTCTGCCCAATAGCAGGCCTTATCATTACAATTGGAAACTCTGCTATCATATTGGCTCTTTGGCCATTACATAGTTTCTGGACATATTATTCAATTTTGAGGTGCTTTTCTGGACCCTATATTTTCCTATATGCGTGGCCCCTTTGGCTATCAGTTGTAGTTGTGGTCATTCTCTCATTCTCTTAATTTTTCTAACGGGCAGAGCCAAACAATTAGGTCCAATTCTGAAGATTGTTCTCTGCTTATGCCTACCAGCTCCTTTGATTCTTTGGCCGGTCGTTGGCATTGTTGGAAGTATCTTAGGTGGAGCTCTGTATGGGTTTCTTTCACCTGTATTTGCCACTTTTGATGCAGTTGGGGAAGGGAAGAGTAACGAACTTTTTCACTGCTTTTATGTATGTGTTAATACCAACATCTGGTAATTTTATTATCTATTTATTTTTCTTCCTTGGTAACTAGTGATTCCCGGTTCTGAATTAAAAGGATGGAACATGGGATACAATCAAAAGGAGTTGTACTACTGTCCGTGATTTTGGAGATTTTTGTTATCATTCTTATTTTTCATATATGGATGACCTGCAAAGACAACAACCTGCAGATAGAAAATATTATGAAATCAGGTGTTCTCCTTCTCTCCCTTTCATTTTGTTTGAAGGGTTTTATTCGTCCCTGTTCAGCTAATTTACAGCTGGAAATTAGTTTGCTTAGTTGGGAATTTATTTCACTCTTTTGATGATTAATGTAAGCTTGGATGGAGTTTTAAAATTTCATTTTGCATTTATGTTTTAGTTTCAAGCTTCGTTAACTTTTCCACTCTTTAGTGCCTGATTTTTAGACTTTATATGAACTGCCTTTCCACCTCTGTATGCTTAAAAACTAAGTTCAATCACTTTGAGATGTCATGTTGAGGTACAAAAAGTTCGAAGCTAAAAGAGTAGGTCAAATGTGCTCGTCCAAATAGTGACCACCATGTCTGGATGGTTGGAATACCTTTCAGCTTTTGTAGAGCTTGTGAAGACGGTAGTACTTAAAACCTTCTTGTACGATGCTGGTTAATTGGTTCTTTGATTGCTGCTGTTGAGTTCAGGTTGCTTACTATCACAACTAACTTACTGCAGACAAAATTATTGAAAAAGCAAAAATGCAATATCCCTTATAGAATGAACTTTCATAGGGATACCTTTTTTAGTTGCTAGAATAAGGTGCCAGTCCAGTTAAAAGAGGATTCCCGTTGCACAATGCTCTCCACTTTGCATGGATGCTGAAGCTTGCCTATCATATGTACCCTTTCCCTTATCTTCTCCCTCGTCCTATTCCTTTTCTTTCATGAAGAGGGTTTTTTTCCTGACAATTTGCCAACTCACGTATGAGTGCAAATGCTTCAAAAAATACAAAGTCAAAGTAGTCTTAAGGGCAGCTTGTGTGTCCAGAAAGTGTTGCCTGTTAAATTGACAAGTTTATGGCATTAGACTAGCTTTTTTAAGCCGGCAGAGTCTACAACCTAAGCTTTACTCCTTTCTCTTTGTAAAATCTGAAAGTAGGAAGAGGGACTAAATGTAGTAACTTTTATGTCTGGCATGAGTACATGCCCCTCATTGGTTTCCAAACAATTCCACTGCCATGCATGAATCTTTTAGAAATATGATAAACTAGCTTTGAAACTTGTCTAGCTCAATAACACACCTGATAAGCAGAAACAATTAAGAAACACTAGTATGTCAGGAATGATTTTCTTTTGCAGTACATTAGTTTAGCTTTGATTTTAGTATTCTTAAAACTGGACATTGGTTTACATGCAATTTTCAATCGTTACTTCTTGCAGATTGCTTTATATTCCTGGTGCTCTTATAGCTGCCGTACTTGGTGTCATGTTCGACTTTCCACTGATCTCAATTGTTGCCCTCTGCAAAAGCCCATATATGCTCTTTAAGGGGTGGCATCGTTTGTTTCATGACCTTATAGGGAGGGAAGGTCCATTTTTGGAGACAATATGTGTACCATTTGCAGGTCTTGCAATCCTTCTTTGGCCATTGGCTGTCGTTGGAGCAGTTTTAGGCTCCATGGTATCCAGCATCTTCCTTGGTGCTTATGCAGGAGTGGTTGTATACCAGGTTATTCATGTGTCTACTGCATCTTATATGGATTTAGTTTCTCTGCAAATTTCTATAAGCAACAGCATGTATATTTGGATTTTTAGCTACTTTTTGCATCATAATCTTGCAATCAAGACAACCCAAAAGCTTGTCTTGCAGACGGATCTTCATGAACAGGATGAATAGCTGTTAATCCTGTGGGCTTTGAATTGCAGGAGTCTTCATTTTGGTTTGGCCTTTGCTATATTGTCGCTTCATGGGCCATTTATGATGAATACAGCAATGACACTTTGGACATGTCTGAAGGATCTTGCTTCCCGAGGTTTTTTTCAGTCTTTAAATGCCTTAATGTTATGATATGGTGGTTTTCAACCCTGACAAAATTCCATAAATTTCTGATATTGATAGGCCAAAATACCGTGGGAAAGCTGAACTGACTAAAAGCACAACTCATGCATCCTCCTTTTCAAAGATGAGTTCTTTTCAAGAAAAATTTAAGCGTACAGAATCGCTTACACCTATGATTGATCTGAAACCATTTGTGGTATTTATATTACATTTTTCCTATTTGGCCTATTTCACAAATGAGATTCTACATTAGGAATAAGGTTCTGATTCATGTTTTCACAATTTGTTTAGCTGCTTGATGGGTTGTTTAAGGAGTGTCACCGCCATGGGGAGAAATTTGTGTCCGAAGGACTAATAACACCACAAGACATTGAAAATGCCAGTTCTAAGAAAAGTAGCACGGTAATTAGCATTGGTCTACCAGCTTACTGTCTTCTTCAGGCGCTTTTGCGCTCTGTGAAAGCCAATTCCGAGGGTATTTTGTTGAGTGAGTGAATGCTTCCTCTGTACCATTCTGTCCTAAAGATTTTTAGTTATTGTTATTTGTTTAAACAGTCTAAAGTTCCTAACATGAGCTTCATTAACATAGGCGACACTCATACTGAGATAACAAGCAAAAATAGACCAAAAGATGCCTTCTATGATTGGTTCTTTAACCCTTTTATTATCATGAGAGACCAAATCAAAGCACAGAACCTTTCTGAGGAAGAGGAGGATTATCTATGCAAACTAGTGCTGTTGAATGGCGATCCAATGAAATTAAAAAGCATAAATATTGGTCCGGCACCTGAATCTGAGCGTAGACGGGCTGAATTTGATGCACTGGCCAGACGGTAAAGCAAATCTCTTCTATAATATTATTATTATTATTATTATTTTCAGTTTGTGATGCTTCATTTCTGTTTGCGAATTCAGGCTTCATGGGATTACTAAATCTATATCACGATATCCTACATCAAGACGACATTTCCAGAGGTTTGTGAATAATTTATCAGAAGATCTGGCGAAGAAGAATGGTGACAGGAACTCGAGCAATCAAGGAATGGGAAGATCGAAAAGTGCTATTGCACGGTATTTCTCTTTTAATAAAAGCAGATCAAACCACAATGGTTCTGATCAAGAATCTCAACGTGAAAGGGATATTGAAGTTGTATAGTGATGAAAGTTTAGTAGCAGGAAGCAATTTTCTTGTTTCCATTTTCTTTTTTTTTTTTTTTTAAACTCTGAGTAGGGTGTTTTAGTATAGGGTTGATACTACATGAACCTCCTTAACTTGTTGCTGATGAAAATGAGAAATTACTGAAAGGGTTCTGCTTCTCTTTCCATAAGTTGTAAAAGATAGTGCATGACATTCGCTGTTGCAGTTATTGAAATTTGGAGTTCAGAAAGCTGTTCATAACATTTTAAAATTACTTTTCTGAAAGAGTATCAAAAAGGTTTTGCTATGCTATATTGCAACAGTGGACGGTACTTACCTAAAGCAAGTAAATAAATTCAAAGTTATTATTATTTTACATAAAATAATTATTTTTTTATGAAAAATTTCAAATAGTAATTCATGCATGTATCTAAATTATACGATTAATGGTGCATTTAATCAGACGTCAACGGTCTAGATATGCGTATACTTTATGACATCCTAAATTTTCTGTCATCCTGAAATTTCCTATATGAGGAAGCTTTACATTTTATCTGTAGTTACAACTTCATAGGATGATAAAGAAAATCCCGAATTATCGCCCCCACTATCTCCATCTCTACTCTTTTTAACTTCCATAGAAACTACCTTGTTGCTCAATGTTAACCTCCAATTATTTAAACACACAAACCCCTCTCATTTTCATCCCACCAAACCAAAGCTTGCTTCTCTTTTCTCAGACGCCAATGGATTCCACCAACATAATCCTTCTCCTCTACACCATCTTCTCTTCTCTTCCCTGCTTATCAGTCTCTTCCTTTGAATACCAGGTTGGTGGTACCAAACCCTGGGCTGTTCCTCCTCCTAATGACACCACCTTCTTCAACCACTGGGCTTCTCAAAACCGCTTCCAAGTCCATGATACTATCCGTAAGTTAAAAGTTTCTTTTTAAAAATGATTTGTGGATTGTTGTTCATTGTTTGTAATGCAGGGTTTATGTACAAGAAAGATTCAGTGATGGAGGTAAGTGAAGAAGAGTACAACAAGTGCAATTCAAGTCACCCTAGTTTCTTCTCCAACACAGGCAGTACAGTTTACGAGCTCAATCATTCAGGTCCTTTCTACTTCATTAGTGGAGTTTCCGGACATTGCCAAAAAGGACAGAAGATGATTGTTAAGGTTATGGAAGAGGGTTATGCTTCCCATAATGTTGGAGATCCCAAGAAATCCGCCGCTTTGCCTTCTACTATTCTTCCTAAACTGCCTTTTCTTCATGTTTTTGTTTCTTATTATATTGCTTCTTACTGTGTCTTCTACTAGAGTTATTTGTGTTTCAGTTTTTATGTGAACATTTGTACATGTTACTATAGTTGTTGCTACCTATGAATATTTACAAATTATGGATAGGCAAAACTTAATATTAGCACTAAGGAACTTTCATTCATAAGCAAACATTGCTCAAAGTCACAATAAGTGAAGGAGAAAAGAAAATCTAACATCAGAATGATAGAAAGTTAGCTATGCTAAACACAAAGTTCTACAGAATTACATGAATATTAGAAAGTTATGAACAGCCATTGTTCCCCACTTCCAATCTGAAACCAAATTAAGCTTCAACTTTCATAGCACATTTCATCAAATTTAGCCCTTTGATTTTCTTTTTGCATTTCCAGTTTTAGAAACAGCAAAACCACTTCTTCTACAACCAAAAAAACCATTAAATAATACTGAATGAGTGATAAGAGCTGTGAAATATTGAGTTCGAGCTCTTTATATGCACATATATATAAAAAATAGCAATAGAAAAAGAGACATACTGCAGTTGGGTCCTGATAGGGTTCATCAGGTTTGTGGAGATTATTGTTTCTCTGTGAGGCTGCACCTGGGCCTGTAGCTGCATTGGATTTTTTCTCATCTCTTGCTTTGCTAAATATTACTGTAAATCCTTCCGCAGATGCTGGATTGTTCACATCCCATTCCCCAAATTTGGGTAAAGGCCGACCCTTATCCTGATACCATAATATAAATAAAATTCACCAAAATAAGCCATTTCTGATGTGCTTGGAGATGTAAAGCTACGATCACTTGATTGTTATTTATAATTTATTTGAGAAATAAATCCATAACAGATTCATATGCTTTAAAGGTGAGAACTCTGTGATCGTTGTGATAATAAGAAAGTATTAAAAATGTTTAGGGAACATACCGTGGCCATGGGAAGATTTGAATGCCTGAACTGCTACAGGGAAAAGGGGAAAAAAAGAAAGAAAGAAAATGAAGATTGAGAGAGAATGAAGAAGGAAGAAGAAAAGGAAAGGAAGAAATGAGAGGAGAAAAGCAGAGAGAGCGAGTATTAAGGAAGTTGACGTTATTACGCTAGCGGATGTCAATAATCCATGTTTGTTTCATCATTTAACCAATTTACTTTTTTATTCTTGTTATTATTTGTAGTCAACCTCTTCTTTTTCATGCATATTTCTTCCTGTGAATAAAAATAATTTTTGTATAAAAAAAAATGTAGGAAATGAGAGGGCATTCTGGAAATTAAAGTAAAAAACCATGAAATCACATCAAATTGGTGTGGCATGCCAAGGCAGATTTTTCTTAGTAAATTTAATACAACCAAACCCCATCAAAAATTAGAAATACAATAAAGCTAAACATGGTTTTTGGTGGTTAGCTACAACACAACACCATCCATTGCAATTATCCAAACAAGGTGTAAAATAATCACAATGTTTATATAATTAATTACCAATGTTTATATATGTCTAATTTTAACAATTTTTCATGGGTTATATCATAAAATCACACCTCCACTAGTTAAAGAATCGGTGAAGAAATAAGTGCTTGAATTAAAGATTAAACCGTGATTGAATAGGAATTCAACCCAACTTTATCATATGTTGAGAGAGACGTAATTTTACATCTAACATAAATTTGACTTATATAATTATAGTTTAAATTGTATACAAATATTTAGAATAAATCCATCTCCAGCTCCTCAAACTTCTTCTCATAGTTCATTTTGACACTCAATCTATCAAGAAAAAAAATACTCAATCTCTATAATTGTTCATTTTTTAAACACGACATGGCGTCGACTACAATTTGCAAGAGAAATGGGGAGCGTGAATGGTGTCTTCATCTCTTCCCCTTCTCACAAGTCTTCACTGTTCACAGTAAATTCCTAAATTCTTTTCCACCCATCTCACCCACTCAACACCTTAATCACCTTTCTCAGCCTACAGTTGCTGGCAGCCGCCTCACCTCACCATCCATTGCTGCCACCCATATCCGCCATCTGACACATCGTCTATCTTCCTGTCTCACTTTCTCTCTTTCTCGATCTCACTCTCCCTCCCTCTTGCGATCTTCCTCTCTCTCCTGACCTCGATCTCACTCTCCTTTCTCTTGCGATAACACTTATAAGATCACCTATAACAATGCGATCCTTATCAAATCTGTTTTGATCTGTTTTCTTTAGGTTTGCAGTTCCTATTCGGGTCGGGTTTTTCCATTGCTGAAGGACCTCTTTGGACTGTAAATTTGGTTTCTTTTTTGGTCATAATTCTTTAATTACTTGCAAATGGTAATGGGTTTTTGCATTTTTATTGTTTAAGAATGAAATTATGGTTTTTGATAGGCAAGGCGTAGGGCTGTAGCTCCATCTCTTCACAAAAGTTATTTGTCCGTTATAGTTGAGAGAGTATTTTGTAAGTGTGCTGGAGATTGGTGGAGAAGGTTCAATTTGATGCATTAAATGGCAATGCTGTTAATATAGAAGAGAAATTCTCTCAATTAATTGATGTTATTGGCTTCTCTGTATTCAACTATAATTTTGATTCTCTCACCACTAATAGCCCTGTTATTAATGTTGTTTATACTGCTTTGAAAGAGGCAGAGGCTCGTTCCACCGATCTCTTGTCGTACTGGAAGGTATGCCCTTTTCTTGTATGCTAATATTTATGCTTTTTCTTTTGTTGTGGTCATCAATATATGGCATCCATGTTTGATAACCAGTATAAGTTACTTGCTAGATCTGGAAACAAAGTCCAAGAGGTAAGATTTCCTAAATTTTTCTTGTCTTCTACTAGTTTTTAGTGATTTCATTATGAAAGACGATAATTGAGGTGTAACTATGAAAGCATGAAACCTTGAGACTGCAAGTTTGAGTCTGGAAGTGCAACAGAAAGCATGAAAGAGTAAAGCAATATCTTAGTTTATAGTTCCTTTATTCTTTATAGGGCAGAGATGTGATGCTTCTCATGTTCTATTAGGAAAAAAATTGTAGTATAAATCAATTTATAGGTTATATTAGTTGGATATTTGTTGCTAATATTTGTTGGATTTATAGCTGTTTGTTTTAATCTGTTTTTGGCAACTCAGGGTTAACAGGAAATATTTAAAAAATTCATTAATAAAATTTACCGACGGAAAACAGATGGATTTTTCAGTCAGTAAATTTGAAAACGAAATTTCCCTAACTGCATGCCACGTAACAGTGTATTATTTGTTTATTTGTCACATCAGCGCATCTGTAATTTACGCGAATCTGCTATTTTTTTTCATCACAATTTTATGTTTAAAAATATCAAAATTTAAGAATTTGAGTATTTATTCAATTATTCTTATAATTTAGGTGTCGAAATGAACTATTAAGTTTAGTTCAAGAGGCTGAAGATAGGTTTACCTAAATATTTATTCATTTATTTAGTCATAGCTAGGGGGTGAGCAAAAAAATCTGAAATTATGATTAACCGTAAAATCGATTCGAAACTGAATTAATTTTTTCGGTTAATCGATCCGATGAATTCGATTACGACTTTTAATTTTTATATTTTAGGTTTTTGATTATGATTTAGGTTTTTAGGGTTAACTGATTCATATATAATATAATATATATTTTTATTTCTATACTTTAAAAAGTTATCATTTTTCTTCTTTTTTTTTAAACGTTACATAAAATAATATTTTAAAATATATTTAGATTATATTTTTATTTTTGTAATTTAATTTTTATATTTTTTTATAAAATTTATATAATACTTTAAACTAAATTTATATTATTTCATTCTTTTTAATTATATATTAATATTTATATGTAGTAATAAATTAACTTTTATATATGTTATTTTTTATTATATATAATAATATTTAATTACATTTTCTTATATTTTAGAGTTTATATTTTAATATTTATTATGATCTCAAATTTTATTTGATTTAAAATTAAGCATGTTAATTTTCAACAAATATTAAATTTATTTTATAATATTAGCTATTCAATTATTGACCATAAATTTTAGCTAGTAAATTATATTTATTTTATAAATTTTATTTGAAATTACTTTACACGTTTAAAATTAAATTAAATTTTATCTTATTTTTTATAATTTTATGTTATAAATTTTAATGGTTAACCGAAAAATATTGGTTAACCAAACAAAAAAATCGAAATTGATGGATGAGTTAATCAAATGTAACGGACTTGTTAATGGTTAATGATTTTAAAAAATTGATATTAATGAACTGGTTAATTTTTTTTGCTTATGAACTGATTAATATGTCCATGCTCATCCCTAATAACAGCTAAAATAATTTAAAGGCTAATTATAAATATATAATTAGTCATTAAGGTAAAATTTATAGAAAATCTAATAAAACTTTGAATTTAATTGAATATAATTATAATTATAATTAATATATATAATAAAATGATACAGTTTAATTGGCAAAATACAATAACATTAAAGTCAAATGGATCGAAAATTAAAATCCAATTGTGAAGAGATAAGTGGGGGTTACAAAATTTAAGATTGCCATCAAAACTTAAACGGAATGCATGGTGCACACGTTTGGTTATAACTTGGATATTTGCAAATTTGAAAGTTTGGATATTTTCAAAATATACAGTTTTTTTTAAATTTGAAACAGTTCGATACGATTAATACAATACAAGATAATTTAGTATTTCATACAATTGAATTTAAAAAATTTTAATATATTATATTATATTATATTATTATTAACAAGTAGATGTGATAAATCCTGAAATTCAAGAAAAAAGATAGACCATTTGGCGGGGATCGGATGATGCAATGTTGGGAAGAGAATGCCTGCTTGGCTTGATTGGATATCGTCGGATTGAATCCTGCAAGAAGACTAGTTTGGGTAGGTCAGGTATAAGCACTCCAAAACTTAAGTCAGTAAAAGACTTGGATCAGGAGATCATAGAGAGAAAATTTGAGAGTTCAGGTTGTCTTGTGTGCATGATTACTTGGTATTTACAAGAAACTTCTAGAGCCACTTGAGCGGTCTACTCAAATGTCAGAATAGGTATTCAACGATGTGATAGTGAGCAAGTGATGGATGGGATTGAGGCGCTTGTCAGTGGTACATCGAAGGTCGAGCCTTGTTAGTATGATCGAATGACTTTATCACCTTGGTTCCTGTGCCTACTTGTCCACTTGCACATTGGGCCTCTAGAGAGCCAGGCTTAGGCCTCATTGGGCTAGTCGCCTTAGAGAGCTTTAGGTCAGACTTAAGTTGGTCTTGTCATTGTTGGGTTGTGCTTACAAATGACAATTTGGGCATTATCATTTGTTCCCTCCCATAGCACTCTCATCTGTTATGAAGATCGGAGGAAGAGGGTCGAGGCGATTGAATCCTAGGAAAATCCCCCAATTGCCTTGAAAACAGTAGCATTTCAGAAGGCACACGTTGTATATCCACTGCGTGCAATGTCCGTCCTGTGAAAGGTAGAAAAAACTTAGGCGACTGACACCTGGAATTATCATTCCGATCTATGATTTAAGGAACTTATGCAACTGGTGCCTATAATTATCATTCTGATCTGTGAAAGATTGAAGGAACTGAGGAGACTAGTTCCTGGAATTGTCATTCCACTCTATGAGAGATCGAAGGAACTTAAGCGACTAGTGTCTAAAATTTTCGTTTCAATATGTGAGAGAGTGAAGGAACTTAGGCGACTGGGGCCTAAAATTGTCATTGCGATCTATGATCTTTGAGAGATCAAAGGAACTTAAATGACTGGTGCCTAGAATTATCATTTCTTTCTGCGAGAGATCGAAGGAACTTAGGCTACTGGTGTTTGAAATTATCATTTTGATCTGTGAGAGATCAAAGAAACTTAGGCGACTGGCACCTGAAATTATAGTTCCAATCTATTAGAGATCGAAGGAACTTAGGTTACTGACACCTAAGGTTGTCATTCCAATATGTGAGAGATCATAGGAACTTAGGTGATTGGTGCTTGGAGTTGTCGTTCTGATATGTGAGAGATAAAAGGAACTTAAGCGATTGGCACCTAGAGTTGTCGTTCTGATCTATGAAAGATCGAAGGAACTTAAGCGTCTGGCACCTAGAGTTATCGTTTTAATATGTGAGAGATCGAAGGAACTTAGGCAATTAGCGCCTAGAGTTGTCATTCCAATATGTGAGAGATCGAAGGAACTTAGACGATTAGCACCCGAAATTCTCATTTCGATCTGTGAGAGATCGAAGGAACTTAGGCAACTGGCACCTGGAGTTATCGTTCTGATCTTTGAGAGATCGAAGGAATTTAGGCAATCGGTACTTGAAATTTTTATTCCGATCTATGGGAGATCAAAGGAACTTTGGCAGTTGGCACCTAGAATTGTCATTCCAATTTATGAGAGATCGAAGGCACTTAGGCGACTAGCGCCTAGAATTATTGTTTCAATCTTTGAGAGATCGAAGGAACTTAGGCAATTGGCGCCTAGAATTTCAAGGGTTCATAACGTTCTAATCTATAAGGGATCGAAGGAATACGAGCTTGGATGGCTTTTGCGCTTAAGATCTTGAGGGCTTCGATGTTGCGATCTATAAAGGATCGAAGGAATGCAAACTTGGGCAACTTTCACACCTAAGATCTTGAGGGTTCGCAAAATTTCGATCTGCAACAGATCAAAGGAATGTGAACTTGTGCAGCTTTTGCACCTAAAATCTTAAGGGTTCTCAACATTTTGATCCATAAGGGATTGAAGGAATGTGAACTTGGGCGGCTTTTGCAACTAAGATCTTAAGGGTTTTTCCTTCATTGTTTTAAACTCATAGAAAATTTAAACACCTCATTAGATGCAACACCACCTTGTGTGTTCTACAAAGTCCTTTGGGTATAATCATGAGCAATTGGAGGTCCCTTCATTTGTTTGATGAGTGATGCTTTGTAAGAGACATTATTTAAAAGGGAATGCTCATATTTCGTCAGGCCTATTCGTAAGTTGCCATGTGGCAAAACTGTTCTGCTATTTTTTTGTGGCTCGCTAAGGAGGCCGGTCCCTATAAATATAAATAGTCAGTTTGGAAATATTTTCATAACTTTGAAGATTTACCCTTCTTTCCTTTCTCTGAAGTTTTAGATTTCCTTCCTTTTAGTTTTTAGGCTTTGATTCTGGGGTATTCTTCTCTTCTTGTAGATTTCTCTGCAAACTTCTGCCTAGTAAGTTTTCTTTACTTAGATGTCTTGCCATTATAATTATATTTCCAACTCAAATTCTTCATTTTCATTTTTGTCTTCATCATTGCCTAGCCCTTTTGTAGACATTTTAGGGTATGCTTCCTAAGAGCAAAGTAGGGACTCTTTTTTTATTACCTTACCTTTGAAGATGGCTTTAAGTGGTGGCTCGAGCAAGTCTAGTGCCAATAAAGTTTTTGACCTTAGTTTCCTAAAGTCATATAGGGGCAAGGTAGCTATAAAGAAGCATACAACATTAAATAATGTGCAAATAGGGAAGTTGAGAGAGAAATGCAAATTGCCTGAGGATATAGCTCTTCTATCTTGCCCATTGTCTATGTCAGTGACAGATGGACAATTTAAAAGTCTTCCCGAATGGTTTGTCGAGTTTTAGGGTTGCTTAAAAAGTGGCCTAGAGTTTTTGTTACATCCATTCGACTAGAGCATTCTCCGTGGTTATGGGATTGCACGTAACTAATTAAATAAAAAAGGATAGAAAACGATAGCTTGTTTTAGAATTTTGTGTAGGTCACTTGAAGTCTTTTCATCTCTTAAGCTTTTTACCTACTTATTTTACTTGTCTAGTCAGGAAGAGGAGGTAGAATATTACTTTATCTCTAGGAATAAAAGAAGGCTTTTCACTTTACCCATGTCTGTAAAAGGGTTCAGAGAGAGGTTTTTCTTGATCGAATGAAAAGGAGGTTTTGGTGTAAGTTTGCAGGGGTCACTGGAGCCTACTTTGTTAAAAGATTTGTCTTCTAGATTTTAAGTGTTTGAGTTTGATATTCAAAAATTAATAAAATCTATACAGGATCATAAAGATAACCTAACTAGTTGGGAAATCTTGTTAGCTGGACTGGATGAGTGTGAGTCTTTAAAATCCTATATGAGTTTTGATTTCTGTTCTTTGTTTAATTTGTATCTCATGATCTAACATTTTCCTTTCTCCTTTCTACGCTTCCATGGATCCCTCAGATCAAAAAGCGGATAACTGAGCGAACCAAAAGGACTCAAGAATCAAGAAAGAGAAAATCCTATAAAGGAGAGGATCAGACTGCCTTTCTTTCCAGGATGAGGCTTTTTAGGAGGTTATAGAGATTTCTCATTCAGTTTAAATTGATGGGGAGACACTATTGAATGAGTTTCTTCAGAGTAGTTTACACCAGGAGAGCCATTTGCTATAATTGTCGCACCAACACCTCTTTTTCCAATCGAGACTATTCCTTTCAAGGAAGTGTTGACTTGGAGATTCAGCTAAGGATGTTTCATTCATAGCTAGTAAGTTCTGGAATACCTGATCAAAGGCGTCTTATTAGAAAAAGACATGAACGATATGGGTCCGGTTATTTCTCTAGCTAGGGAGTTGGCCGAGATAACTCTCAAGGCTTGTCGGGTAGGTACTTGTGTATCATAGCTTTTCTCAAGTTTTTCTGAGAATTTTAGGCCTTACTTCATTTTGTTTTAGGTAAGTCATGCAAAGGGCTATGCAACTTTATGGTGAGAACTAGGCTTGGAAAGAGAAGCTTGCTGCAAAAACCCAATTCGAGCAAAAGTTAAAGGAAGACTTGGAGGCCTTTAAGGTTGAATACACCTCTCAAATAATCCAATTGTCCTCGCAGGTAAAGGTGCTTCAAGCAAAGGTGAAATTGACGGAGTCAATCAACCAGTAGACTCATAAAAAAGAGCTAGCTAATCAGAATGAGTAGTTAATAGACCAGTTAGGGGATATCTAGAGTGATCTCATTACTCGTATATAATTGGAGTGTGAGTGACGGTTCCCTGCTTAGGATTTCAGCTTCATGGATGACCCTTCTTCACTCCCTAATATTCCTATCGAAGAGGAGGAAGATGTAGGGGAAGAGGAAGAAAAAAATCCAAGTGTCCCAAGATGCTTGAATATTAGATGTAGATTGGAATTACTGCTTTTTGCTTGTAATCTAAACTTTCATATTAATAAAGTTATTTTTTTCTGTTCTAACCAATATATTTGTTTATTCCAATCGTGGCATTTCTAAGCATCATAGATATATCACTAAGTATTTATCTTCTCAAATAATTTTCATCGAGAATTACTCAAGTATAATCTTCAAGTTTCGGGTACATGTTAATAGAGAATGAAACTCTTAACTCAGAATAGTTGAGAATTTAAGGCTTTCATGCATACCTGATCCCATTGACCAGAACATAAAGCCACTTCAATCTGATCAGGTTCAAACTGTCAATACCCCATCAAAGTCACATAGCATTTCAATCCGATCTAAGCCGAGACATGGCCAAGAGCAACTTTTCGAGAGTGACTAAACATCGATCTTAGGATTGGCATATAATTCATCAATCTAAAATGCATCAACTAGGATGGTGGGCACTTTTGATAAAGTCTTCGATCGAGAGAATGCAGATCGGGAATATAAGGAAAATCATCAATCGTGCTACTGGAAAGACAGTACTACGCCCTTTATAGACCTGATTAATCGTGATAACCGGTTTAAAATTTAGCCATTTTGGGTTTCCCTGACTGACTCATTGAATTCAAGTGTCTGGTTTATTGTGCCCCTTAATGGCATTACCTCGATAGACTTTCGATAACCAACGCATTCAATGATTGACCTCATTATTTGCATTTTCATTACAGTGATTTAGCTTCATTTGGCTTTACTATGCTTCAGTTTTGATTGCCACTTATTGAGGATCGCCACGTGGTTGTTGACATTAAAGGCCCTTCAAGGTTTCCTTATAAATAGGCACGTCCTTTTGATTTTTCTTGAAGCACTGAACTCTCTTTTCTACAGTTCTTAATAGAATTATTTGAGTACTCTGAAGTTTTTCAACTTCTATCTTTTTTCTAACCTTGGCCATTTTAGGAAGATGAATGAATTTTTATTCCCTTAGCAAGTCCTCCCTTGTTATGGCTTTACTTGTTGATAATAGGTGGGTTGCCATTGAATCTGTATTTCCCTTTTCATTTTCCAAATTTCCTTTTCTACTTTTCATTTTTCACCACTAGGAATAGTGGTTTGTGAATGGGGAATGGCTAGGAGTTTGGAAATGATAAGTGAATGATCCCATCTAGATGATCGAAAAAGCCCTTGAATCTTGACTTGAGAAAATGAAAAGTTCCTTTCTTGTTCGGACAACGTGATTAGGATAATCACAACTGAGATAATTTCACTTAGCATAACATTGACATCGATCATGTGAAAGATATTAATTTCATCAATCATGAATGCCTTAAGTTTGATAAAGATAGCAATTCGCGCATTAATACTTTCAATTGGGATTTAATATGAAATAAATTGGTATAAAAGTTTGTACATCAATCTTTTGATTGGAAAAGTAAACATTTACATTGATCTTTTACTGGGATTACATGTTTCGATCAAGAACACATCGATGGGAAAAATAGTGAGTTGTACATCAATGATTTCAATTGGGATTAACTACCTCAATCGGGAAAAATATCTATCGGCTCACACATATGTAATAAAAATTACATCAAATGAAAAAACATCGGGAAGAAGTTGCATGGTGTTCCTTTTGAGTGCTTTCTCATTACAAGCTTTTTATGGCATCTTTGCTCTACTCATTCGATTGCCATTAATTCTTGCACGAGAGGAACTCTGAGGTAGAATTCTGGGATGTTCTTGATCATTTTCTAAGGGAGACCAAGTAGGCTGTAGGCCTTTATCTTATTATATTCACCTTTAGGCTGCGTCGATCTGATCTCTTCGTCTTCATTTTCCTTTCCTAGATACCCTTCCTATTTGATAGGTGTGATTGACCTCTTAGTGGGCCTGGGGGCTTGTTTAGCTAGACAACCACTAATATAGAGCATAACTCGTTTCATTTTAACTTGGAATGAGCTCACATTTTTTCATTTTAACTCAAAATGAGAGTATTTTTATTGTTGTGTCGTGTTTCCTCTCCTCTTACTAGTGGGTTCTTGGGCGAGCAAAAGAAGAGTAGCTTAACTGCCTTCTCTAGTGTCTCTTTGCTTAGGTAGAAGAGTATTGAGAGGCTTTATGCATCAATACTACGAGAGTTCCCAATCTTTGAAGGGATATTAAGTCTCCTTATGAGAGGGCTCTTCGAGGTTTGAGGAGGGATGTTTTATCTCATGCCGTGCTTTTTCCCCTCTAATTGATTTGCTCATGGATAGAGAAGGTAGCTGTTAGTGGTTATGTCATAGGCCAAATATTAGGCCCTTTATATAATGTCACATTTCATTTTATAAAATTTGGTTTTCTTCATGTTATTATAATGTTGGCATATTACATTATAATAATATTTGTAAATAACAATCTAATGTTATTTTGACTATCCCTAGTCATATGAATAATGATAAATGAAGACTAATATAAGTTTGATTGATAATCATGGGATAATTATATATGATGATATGAATTAAACTTATAAGTACTTGTTAGAGAATAGAGTACTGGATAGACCCACAATGAGATACTACATGAATTAATGTCATTAGTGATCTCATAATAGTTATGTTATTGATCCATTGACCTGAGATTATTCTTAATATCCTACATGACGAACATTATATTTTGACATAATCAAACATTATCCTTAATTGGATAATTAGAAAGATTATGATTGGACATAATGAGAATCATGCAGAGGATAGTGAATAATCAAGAAGGAATTTGTCCCTTTATTATGAGAGAGATATCTATTGGGTCCCTCGATAAGAAAGACTAAGAAATGCATAACTGTGCTCAAATGAATTGATGAAGCGATCAAATCATTTGATATTTTCAATTTACTTAGTGATCGAGAAATTATATATTTGGACTATATAAGTTTGATATGAACTACAACTTATGTTCAAACAAGATATCGTGTGACAAAGGGATTATAACATGTTCAATTAGGTTAAAATTGAATTATCGATATTCATATTATTTGGGTAGTCATAATATCTTGCTAGAGGCCACTTATGACTTGTGGGCCTGTGATGGGATTGGGGCCCACTGCCAATATAATATGAACATATTGGATCGCACACATAGAATGTGATGAATGGACTAAGAGTTAATTCGGGCATTTCGAATTTTATTTTATGATAAATTAAAATTCAAAATACAAAAAAAATAATGATTAAGATTAATAATAATATTATTATTATTCTTCTTATTTTAAATAAAAAATAATGTATTTCTTATTTTAATAAGAAAAGTGGGCCCGAAGTTTTCTCTCTCTTAATTAGCATTAGGTCAACTATATATATATAGCGATGTATATATAAAACCCTAATTAAGTATAAAGAGTGAGTTGTAGCTGCCACTTAAGAGAAAAACCAAAAGGAAAATCGTTTTTCTTCTGTAATCTCAAAAGAGAGAAAAAAAACCCTAGCCGCCAAGGAAGGGAGCTAGCACCTCGGGCGATTCTCTTCATTGCATTCGCATGTGGATACTGATAAAGGATGTCGTTTTGTGTGAGGTCGCACCTATAATTCAATTTATCTGCACTTCGAGAGGTTGGTAACCGTTACACTTCTCTTTTTATTGAATCAATTGAATCGCTTGGATCCATGGTGGGTTTCTTTTTTCTTTGAAAAATTTTAATTTTAATATTTTAAAACCCAACAATAGCTCTATTGCCTCTTCTAGTGTCTTTCTAAGTAGGCTAATTCTGGAAGGCTCAAGCAACAGTGTGTATGTCTCAAAGGAAAGATGTTTTGTCCTTCTTTGGACCTAGCACACATTATTTCTTCTTTATTTGGTCCTAGTACTTTTATTTGAGGCTTACAGGGGGTTCATCTCATTCAGTAGTAGGCCTATATTTGCCTCTGTTATTATTAGAATAGGCATTGTATCCCATTATTGGTTCTCAATGAAAATACTAAATGATAAATCCTAAAATTCAATATAAGAGATAGGCCATTTGGTGGGATCAGATGGATACAATATTGGGAAGAGATTGCCTGCTTAGCCCGATTGGATATTGTTGAATTAGATCCTACAAGAAGACTAGCTTGAGTAGATCGAACATAAGTACTCCGAAGCTTAAGTCAGTAAGGAACTTGGATCGAAAGAGTATAGAGAGAGAGATTGAGAGTTCAACCTGTCTTGTGTGTGTGATGACTTGATATTTGTAGGGGACATCTAGAGCCACTTGAGTGGTTTACTCAAATGTCAAAAATAGGTATTGGGCGATGTGATAGTAAGCAAGTGATGGATGGGAATTAGGCATGTATCAGTAGGACATCGAAGGTCAAGCCTTGTCAGTACGAGTGAATGACTTTATGACCTTAGTTCCTATACCTGCTTTTCCACTTACATATAAGGCCTTTAGAGAGCTAGACTTAGGCCTTATTGGGCCAGTCTCCTTAGGGAGCTTTAGGTCAGACTTGAGTTGGTCTTGTCATTGTTGGGCCAGGGTTACAAATGACAATTTAGGCATTATCAAGATGTATTAATGATCCATTCTTAATTTGTGCATCTTAGAGTCATGAAACCAAATGGGAAAAAGTTTTTTCCTTACTATCATTTATGCTTTGCCAAGCTTGATGATACGAAAACTTTTGTGGGACCATATACAAAGGTTTAAAGGTAGTATATCAAAGGCATGGATGTTGAGTGGTGATTTTAGTGAAGTTATTTCTTTCATTGACCAAAAAGATGCTAGGGCTTATTATTTAAGAAAGGGTAGAGGAGTATAATCGATTGGTGAACAAAATGGAGTTTGCAGATATGTGATTATATGTATGTGATTATATGGTTATCAATTTACATGGAGGAGATATAAAATGCAAGCATGACTGGATCATTTTTTTGTAATTTAGAAAAGAGGGTTACGTTTGAAAAGGTGCAGGTTACAAATCTACCTTATCGTCATTGGGACCATTGCCTATACTTTGGGAAGAGATTCAATAGACAGGTTTTTATACGTAAGATTTCAATATGATCTTGCTTAGTAAATGATCGATTCTTTCCAGGATATAGTGTGTTATAATTGAGGCCAAGGTATGTTGTTTACTAAAGCCAAGAAAGTGTTTACATATACTATTATGCAATAGGCCAAACATGTGTATAGAGACATTTTTAAACAGAAGCATCGCGTTACTATCCTAGCTGGCTATTATTCAGAAACAAAATGAGTTTCAAACCTCTCATTAGCTCTATCGATTGGAAACAAAGCTAAGGAATGAGTTGGAGATGCTGTTATACAAGGAGGAATTAAATTGTTTCTAAAAATCCAGACATTCATGGCTTGCCCAAAGTGACAAAAAATACTAATTTTTATCATAAGGTGGTGATTGTGAGAAGGAAAGAAACCGCATTAAAGGTTCGATGGATGATGAAAGAGTTTGGAGAAAGAATATTTAGACTTAAAAGATCTTTCTCTATCATTTTATAAGAGGCTTTTGACATCAGAGGATCAATCAGGATGTTTGGTTCAAATGGTCTCTACTTTTCCTGGTGTGGTGTTACAACAAGAGCCCTATTTGTTTACACCTATCACTGCAAAAAGATTTATATAAAGTAATGTTTGAAATGAACCCAGTAAAAACACCTGTAATGGATGGACTAATAGTTAGTTTTTATCAACATCATTAGCAAAAGGTATAAGAAAGTGTTTGTTAGTTTGTTATGAAATATTTAAAGGAAAATGTGAGATTGGAGAAGTCAATGAAACAATATGCTTATACTAAAAGTAGAGAACCTATAATTTTTGACTCAAATGAGACTAATAAGTTCATGTAATGTCATTTACAAAGCAGTCACAAAAATCATGATGAATAGATTGAAGGTTATGTTGCCTCACTTAATTAGTCCTTACCAAAGGAGCTTCATATCGACTAGATTAATGACCGATAATGTTATAATAACCCAAGATATTATACACACTATCTGTCATAAAATAGGAAGGAAAGGGTTTATAGAAGTAAAGATTGACTTGAAAAAAATGTATGGTAGGGTTAAATGGAGTTTTATAGAAAGAGTTCTTAAAGAGATACATATACTAGAGGAATGGGTTACATTGATTTTGAAATGCCTAAGTTCATATTCTATTCGAGTAATGATAAATAAAGAGTTAATAAAGCTTTATGCTCAAACTAAAGGGATTAAACAGTGTGATCTCTTGTCACCGTATTTATTTGTCTTTTGCATGGAAAAACTAACACATTTAATATAGGATGGCATAAATAAGTCGAGTTAGATTCTTATCAAGCTATCTAATAGTAGACCAAGTATCTCTCACCTTATGTTTATTGTTTGGGGAAGCCACGGCTAATCAAGTTGAGGTAATGAAATCATAAATGGAGAATTATTGTTTTATGTTGGGACAATGCATAAATCTTGCCAAATTGAAGATATTTTTTTTCAAGAAATGTTTCTTCAAGTAAAGTAAAAGAATTAAGCAAAGGTTGGTATTCCAGTTAAGAATGATTTGGGCAAGTATTTAGCTAGCCAACTGTTATATAGAAGAGTGAAGAAGTCTGTATTTGCATGGATAGTGGAACGTATTCAGGCAAAGCTAGCTGGGTGGAAAAAGTGTTTCTCTCTCTAAGGTAGGATGAGTTGTAATAGCTAAGTCAATAATAGGTGCCTTGCCTAATCATATAATGTTGACTAGTTTGTTGCCTAAGGGTGTATGTTAAAAAATTGATAAGATTCAATGACAATTTATATGGGGAGGACTATAGTCAAGGAAAGGATTGAATTTGGTGCAGTGGGATAAAGTATCTATGCCTAGAAATAATAGAGGATTAGGCATCCACGAGAGCCATGATCAGAATTTTGCATTGCTCATAAAGGTGGCTTAGAGATGGATAATAGATCCTAAGGCTTTATGGGTCAGATTGCTAAAGGGGAAATATTCGAGAAAAGAACATTTATGGGGATTGAAGTGAAGAGAAATTATTTTTCTTTATTTTAGAGAAGCTTGATACAAGTGGTACAAGAGTTTAAAATGGGTTTAACAATTAATATAGAGGCAAGAACAACAGATAATTTTTGAAATGATTGTTGGGTTTTGGATAGACCATTAAGACAAGTCATGTTGACTAATCCTCTTTTTGAACAACTTAGTGGGGTTGTAAGGTAATACATGGATGGCGATCAAAAATGGCAATGGGATTTGATGGATATGGTGCTTCCACGTGAAATATGTCCAAAAATTTCTAGTATTTGATTAAGTGAGTCTCTAAGTCAAAAAGATGTTTTTAGTTGGAAACTTAATAGTAAAGGCCATTTCACAACTAAACTGACGCACTATATGCTATGTGCAAACGAACAAGAGCATAAAGAGAGCATTTAGAGAACTATATGGTGTATGAAAGTGCAAGGGAGAATTAATATGTTTCTATGATTAGTGTTTAAAAGCAGCGTAATTGAAACGCCCTATAACGCCTCAATAGAATAGGGCTGTTAAGATCTAACTATTAACATAAAGTCATTAAAATTATCAGTAATATATATATATTTGATAACAATTATTGAATCCTTTACAAATACATTTGAAAGATACACAAAAACACACTTTGAACTACATCCTAAACTCCTAAGTTGGTCGACTGTGGTTGTCCCAACATATAATCCAGAATTTAATAACAAACACCTACACATATTAAAACTAACATAATAAGCGTAAAACTTCATATATACAAAATTACAAGCGCCGGTAAACAAGGGGCTTGTGTGTGTGTGTATATATATATATTCAAGTATGATACGAAATAACTAAGGGACACACTAGGCCCACGATATATATAATCCAATAAATATGTGAGTATATCTCGATATTCAACAATTATTTGAGTTCAAGATATCATAATTGAAATCTAACCGAAGTATTATCCAAAAATGATTAAAGATAAAACTAAAATGGGTTTCCTGTTACATCTCTAAATAACAGATAAAAGAATTTAAGTATTAAAATACCAAATAACGGTATTATTATTCAAAATAAAATTAGGATAGTTACAGAGTAGAAGATATTCTTATTGAGCATCAAACAGAAGATACCTTAAAGGTATCATAGAAGAGGCAACAAGTCTCTAAAATATAATTCAAATTAGAAGATACCAAAGCATCAAGTAGAAGACACTAATTAGTATCACCGAAGCAGCTACTAAATGTCTCAAATAGAATACATTAACCTCTTTTTCCAATGCATAAAATAGCAACGACCGAAATAAAATCACCTTATACTAGCATTAAGAATTTATTGACCAAAATGGTTTTTAATTTAGAACTTAAGGCTTTTACACATTACTTAGAATATCAAGACTAATTAAATGTAGCAACAGAACTTTCAGACTAACCATCCTAATGCTTGATTCCCAAACTATCAAATTCGAGCGAAAAGAATACATATACACATATATATATATATATATATACTGTTTTACAGGCTTAATAAAGTGGGGAGCAGTCAATTAACTTTCACAGTGCATTATGTTAAATTCTAAACTGAAGCTTTAAAAGGAATAATATGCTCACATACTGCATAATCAAATTACCATTAGGTCTACATAGCTTTAGTAACATTAAAATAATTAATCAGAAGGGCAAAAGCAAGAATTATAAAATGTAAAACACAACAGAGGAACAGGAATTGACAGACCAAATGACTCGGCTAGGCTAATGGTGTTTTGGCTGGGTCACTTGCTTCTAGACTAAAGAAGCACCTGTGACCCGACTGAGACAAAATTGTCCCTGCCGGGTTGAATAACCCTCCATAATCTCTATATATTGATTTCCAATCTGGTTTGTAGTAGTTCAACGCCCATTCAAGACATAGCCCTGCTCGGATGCTTTACACACATAAATTCCAGCTTAATTCAGGTTTAGGAGTCATAAATTCATATATTCGTAATTAATTTCCTCAAGTTAAACCTATAGCTCAGATGTTGTTTAACACTACCGATTCACCTAACATTCATCTTCATAAGAGACTTAAGAACCACTCATCAATTTCAGATTTATTCCCTGTTAAATAGTTTCCAGCATTTTTATTCCACATAAACACCTCAGAATTCCAACGTAAGGGAGTAATTCTAAAAGATTCCTCAACAATAAGCCTAATAGATTTAAGAAACCTACAACAGAGTCTTGTGACATTGACTCTTATAAAACATACTGAACATCTTCAATTGATCCCAGATTAATAATGATGACAGGTTAAAGGTCAGGAGTCTGGTAGCTCAAACCACTTGTAAAAAAATGAAGAACCAATAGGTTTTTCGATAAGAGAGCCTCCGATGGTTAAATTAGCAAAATTCTGGTGAAGATAGAGGTTTCAAGTGATGAGAAAGAGAAAAAGATGCCTTTACTTACATGATTTTCCTTTTTTATATGTCATTAATTCCCTCTACATGAGTAGTGGGATGAAATTCCATTACTTTCAGTTATCTTCCCTACTTCTCTTGTTTTGGGGGAGACGTGGGGGAGAGGAAACTGCTTTTACCTAATATTGTGGGATTTCCTGGGATGCTGACTTATTGAGTGAGGTCGAGCTCTTTTGGGGTTTGCATTGTTCGAGCTTTTGGTCAAGAGAGATCTAACCGGTCTGCATCAGTTTACCTAGCTTGCATGTGGGATTGACCGGGCTACTAGCTAGGCATGTTATCATAAATCCCCCCTCCCCAGGGTAAGGACATTTATGTTTGCCTCTTGTCACCTGTCCTATGAGGCCGACTTGGATGACGCATTGGTTTTAATCGAGGCATTTAAGGCAAGCTATAATGACTTCCTCTTTTATCTTGTAACAACTGTTATTTATTATAGGGAATGCTTCATTTTCTATGCTCTATCGTAATGACAAGACCATTATTGCTGATCGTCTGCCATGTGTACGGCTAGTAAAGGGCTTTGATTTATATATAAGCCTTCCTCCTCCTTCCTTGTTATTTTTCAAGTCTGATGTTTTCTGCTTCTTCCTTTTCTCTTTTCTAGAGCAATCTGTCACAGAGGCTTTGGCACATCAAAATTTCTTGCTTCTTCATTTGCAATCTACCATTCTCCTAGTTTTTCTCGAAGTTCTTCGCCTTATCAGGTTTTTTATTCTTCTTCTTTTTTTTCTGTTTTTTTACAATGAGTGCTTTTGAGGATTCCAATAAGAGAGAGGGGGTAGGCGAGGGAATCTCGATCGATAGTGCTTCTAGTTCTAGTGGTGGCTCAGCTTCTGTAGATGGAGCACCGTCTTTTAAATTCAGGCAGTCGGTAACCATTTCACAATCGAAGAGGATATCTCTTCATTTGCCCAAGGTAAGCGGCATTTATTCATCGATGAAAGAAAATGAGCTCCCAATTCTACTTGGCAAAGTGGCAGCTTCTGACCAGTACATTGTCAGTGTATTTAGCTCCTCCCAAAAGGCGAACAAGTCATTTACTAATAAGCAAAAGATAGCAATCTATAAGGCATAGTTAGAAGCTGGAGTTTATCTTCCCTTAACTCCATTCGAGGTAAAGGTCCTCAATTATTACGACATGACTATTGGGCAACTCCATCCCAATGCTTGGCGTATCCTTTTTGCTTTACAAATCTAGGCAGTAGAGCATGGCATAAATTTGACCCTTAAACTCTCTAGGCTACACATATGGTTGGTCTTCATGTCGGGGCAGAAGACCACAATTACATATAGGCTCGAGCAGGCTATAGGGCCTTCTGTGGCAGTTCGAACTCTCTTAAAAAGTGGAAGGACCGCTATTTTTTGTGGAGAGTTTACAAAAAACCTTTCTTATCTGCACTACTTGGAGTTGGTTCGTCAATCGCAATGACAATGGTTTGTGGTTGACTGAAAAAAAGAGCTGATTTTAACTCATTAGAGGGAGATTGCTCGAGATAAGTAAAATCTTAGAAATTTGCTTGATCCCTATGATTTTGAGTTCATTCCATGAAAGAAAAAGGCAGCATTTTATTTATGTGCTAAGCGTCGTTGATCCTATCTTTAATTTTCTTTATTTTTACAGCTATGAAGAGAGGAGGCAGACAGATGGTGGTTGACATCATGCGAGCTAAGGGGCAAAAGGCTAACGATGCTACTGTTAGCATGCTTGCCACTACACCCGAGCCTGTGTCTGGCTCTGCTGCTAAGATTACTTGTACTCTTATTGTAGTAGAGATAGTAGATAAATAATCGTCATGAGGAGCTTCAAGTGGTCAGGCTAAGGAGTCAAACATGAGCTTGCTGCCTTTTGGGGAGCTAGGAGTTATGGCCGAAACGGAAGGGTCCGGCAAGAAAGATTATCGGACTCTAATTGCTGAAGTCTTTAATTTCTGAGAGAAGTAGGGGATTTCTTACTCCAAAAAGAGTGAAGAGTTTACCATTTTAGTACATATGGTGTCCTGTGTGTAACACCCTTAATGGAACAGTTATTTTCGATATGAACTTAAACGATTTGCCTGAAATTTGTTTTTTACATTGATAACCAATCTTATACAAACACAAGTCATCGAAAATTTAGGTAGCATAACGACTACCCACTCATTGACCTCCTGAAAAATCAAATAATACACAATCTTCAAGAGGCACAATAATTCATCATATTCAATAGATACATAACATTCCATAAATCGCATACCAATTATAATCATTTACTGACATAATAATAATTATTATTATTCATACAATAACAATCCAAGATATAGTCATATCTTATTATCATTAGCTGAGTATATACATGCCAAATATACCTAAAAGTATATACAACTCTTTTCTTTAAGCTTCACTTCGCTGTGTACTATGCTTCCGCTCTTTTTAAAACTTGCACGCAGTAAAAACTACGTGTTGAGCACTAGATATACTCAGTGGTGACTACCAATCCTAGAATTTTCAAGCTACGCATAATTATCATATTTATGCTAATTTTTACGTTAACTTGTCAATTCTTATTTTGTCTTATCAACATTCCTTAATAATTTTGATAGTCTTTTCAGTTCATCAACATTATTTTTGGTAGACTTTTTACCTTGGTTCTAAATAGTTCAATTTACTTCAGAACACTTTCTTTCGTAATTTCAATTGTAAAAGTTATGTTTCTTTTCTTACTTTTACTATTGCTCTTACTTGACTTAACTTTTACTTTTTCTATTCAATTTTTTTTAATCAGGTCAATACAAATATTAGTTCTTTGATGATTTACATTATTATTTGCCACTGAAATGACACATTTTCTATTCAATACTTGATTTCTTCATTAGTCACAATTTATCCTTTTAATAGCAAACCTATAATTTTGCTATTCATTTCTTTATATCACTTTGGCCTTTTGATTTATTTATCAAAAGACAATCATTAACTCTTTAACATTTAATGTCTAGTAATATTATTACTTAGCAACTTTGCAATTAAATCTTTATTTCCTAATTTCATTATAAAATAGTACTGTTTAATTTACTTAGTGCAATAATCGTCATTTTTACTTATTATTTGCAAAATGACTAATTTATTATTAATAAGTTTATTTTTACTTTTTAAGCTAACAGTCAATGTATATTTCATTAATTTACACTTATTTTGTTATTTTTATGGAAAATTGCATGTTAGTCCCTGCTGGACGTAAAACTTCATTTTAAACAGTTTAGCTATCAAATAACTATTTTACCCTTTTATAAGCATTTGTTAATTAATTTTCTCATTATTTACACTTTTTGGAAAAATTACTATTTTGCCCTTGAATATATATTTTCTTTCACTTTAGTCTTTTCTTTTTTTTTTCATGATTAATCATTAATTTTCATTTTCTTTTTACATTTTTAGCACTATACTTTCTTTATGCCCCCTAGTTCAATATGTCAGGACTCTCAAATAGGATATGTGGGATATGAACCCAAAGGTCCCTTTCTCCAAAAAGCATTGCACTAACACTTTCACTTTTATACTGAAACTATGGAGATCAGAGATCCTATCCATAGCAAAGCAAGTTGCCATGACTTACACCGCGGTATAGAGTATCCCTATGGCTAGCCAATTATATCTTGAATAGGAAAATCACTACCTGGCTATTGCTAAGGGTAAAAACAATCAATTAGTTTTCAAGATAATTTTCACACTTCAATAATTTTTAATTTCTTCCATTTTCTTTAAACAATACATCTTTGTCAATCGTACTTTTTTTAGTGCTATTGACCATACAATAATTTTTTTCAATTTCTTTTTCTTTTCTATAACTTTTGTGTGAAAATTATTTTACAATAGTTCACTATAAACATTTATTTTTCTTCTGATTATTAGCTAATTATTTTCTCCATATTTTTGTAAATTATGTCAGAATAATTCACTCTTTTTCTTTCTTGATACTTATTGAATTATTTCTTTATAATTCAATAATTTACTTTTATATTCATTTATTTCCTTTTTTACTTTTAACTAATTCTTACTTTTTTGGTTACGATTGTTCGAAATTCGGAGTACTTTTATACGGGTTGTGAATTATTTATAATAATTCACCATTTTATTAGAATTATGAATTATTTGATAATAATTCAATACAATTACTTAACTTACTATACTTTTTAATTTCCTTAAATCCGTCATTTGACTTTTTCATTCTTTTTATATGGAATATAAATTAATTTACATTAATTTACTAATTTTTTCTTGTTTGTTGAATTATTTTTCAATAATTCAATATTTTCACTTAAACATATTTAATATTTATTTTCAAAAATATTCTCATAAACCACATAAATTCTATAAAAATTTATGTGAATAATATTTTTCAATTATTATCATTTTCACTCATTTTATGAATTATTTCATCATAATTCATCATTTACGTTATATACTTATATTTGTCCTTAGCTTCAAAATTCTTGAATAAATTCCATAATTTTTTTTAAAAATTCATGGACATTATATTTTATGTTGTACCTTAATTTATGGCTTAATTTCATCAAATTGTTTATTGTACACATTCTTTTTCTTTAACAATGGATTTTGGCCCTTGAGGAAATTTCTCCTTAAAAATTTATTTCAATTTAATTAAGCTTAAATTTAAGCTTAATTTAGGTTCAATTGTATTATATGAAGGAAAATTTCAATATACATACATTTTTCCGATTTTTCGTTAATTACATATTCAATAAAAATTCTAAAAATATTCACATAATTTTTATAAATTCCACAAAAATTTGTACATGCATTATTACACATATACTAATAAATTAAGCCTTCAAATCACTAAAATACTTAACATAAAATTTTTTTTCTTCCTCAAGAAATTCGGCCACTTTAATAAAATTTCCTATAAATTTGTTTCATTCAAATTAAACCTTCTAACACACTTAGGGCTAGTTTGGCAAAACTTATGGAAATAACTTTTTCAATTGGTAAAAGCTATATTTAAAAAAGCTATATTCCAAAAAATAGATAATTGTTTGGTAAATAAAAATCAAAATGACTTATAAATTGAAAAACAGTTTACCAACTGTTTGGTTAATTATGTGATTAGAAATAATTTTTCAGAATAAAAAGATAAAAAAGGACATATATAATTTTAATATATTATATTCAATATCTCACTAGAAAATAATAATTATTTTCACTTATTTGCATTTTTTACTCCACTAAACTATTAAAAAAATATGTAGTTAAATAAAAATAAATATAACATAAAAAATAAAAAATATACTGAAAAGAGGATGTGCCCAGTTATACACCTCTAGCAACTTCAAAATTGAAAAAGAATGACACACAAAGTTAGGCAGGGAGTGGGATAATCACTGTACCACGTTATTTAAGAACAAGAATTTATTGGAACAGAACTTAAATTCTGATTCTAATATGAGATTATGAGAAAACAACGAGGAAAGCACAAAAACTAGAACCAGATAAGACCTTTAGCAAACAAAAGCATAGCAACTGCAAATTTAGGACAGAAAATCAAAGAAAAAAAGCTCATATATATGAAATGCAAAGAAACATAAACCCCAGGTTCAGACCCAAATTAGAAAATGCATAGCCTAATTGTCCAAACCCATCAATCCATAGCAAAACTGGACAAAAATTTGAGAAAATGAACAGACTATTAACTAAAGCAGCATAACACATTCAATACCCAGATTGCAAAATTAAAAAAGTTTCAATCTTTCAAGAGAAAAGTTCACATGAAATGCAAGGGAGGAAGAAAGAAAGCACCTTGTTGAATAAACAAATATATTCAGCCATTGCTAAAACTTCCGGTTCTAGAAGCCAAAAGAAACGAAACCCAGAAAGGTTAAATAAAAGCAAACTCTTTCTTTTTCTATCAGTTCTCTAACAGTAGTGCTAGCCATGAGTCCCATCTGAGGAGTCTCAGTTGTGGGTCCTTGAAAGGAAGAGAGAGAAGGAAAAAGAACAGGAGATGCCAAAGAGAACTTGACTGTGCTTAGAGCTAATTTAGATTCAGTCCTCGTGTAAAACAATGCTTCATTTATGAAATTTTGGTTTTTTTTAAAAAGAACCTTAAAAACTATGTCGGAGGCCGTGGCCGCTGCTGCTTCTCCTTGCTGTTCTGGAAGGAGTTCTCTATTTCTTTCTAGATTTCAACGATTTTGAGTGATGAAAGAAAGAGAAGAAAGAAAAAAATGAATGAAATTTTGTTTACGTTAGATTATTTTGGGTGTTAGAGCAAGAGAAAAAGAGTCTTTTATATTAGGTATACTTGTAATTATAAAATAAAATAAATGATATTTTTGTCTAAAAATAATTTTAAATCAACTTTCCTAAAAAGTTGAAATTCAGCTTTCCTGAAAAGCTTCAATTTCTAGTTTTTTCTAATAGAAGGTTTTTTCACTTTTCACAAAATTGATTTTTTAAAAATTAACATTTACCAAACACATCTTTTTATCCCATAATCAGCTTTTTATCAAATAATCAGCTTTTTCTTCCTTGAAAAGTAATGCCAAACACACCCTTAATTAAGGTCTAATTATAGCATTATGCAATCAATTTCAAATTTAATCAATTATATAAATTTTTTCTTAATAAACCCTAAGGAAAATCATTAAATTAAATGAAAAATACTAAGATTTAGTAGTCACTAACCTTTCTCCATGCATAATCTTCCCTTGAGCTTCCTTTTATTCACTTGAAAGCATGAAAATCATTAACCATGAATAATATCCTTCCTTGGCTGAAATTTTCCCTCACAAAATCACCAAGATAACCATTATTTTAACTCAAAATAATCACAAAAATATACTCTAAGCACTTAAATCTATCTATAGATGCCTTGAAATCAATTAAAATTCAAGAAATCACTTACCTATTTTTGACCTCTATGCCTTTAACCCTTGTTTTTCTTAGCTTTTCTTCCTTTAATCTCTAGTTTAAAGTTGGACCCAACAACTAGAGAGACTAAAAAACATTTCTTGTGCTTGGATCAAGGTAAGAAAATGAAGATTTGATGAAGAAAATGGTGAAAAAGAGAGAAACAAAGGGTTGGCCACCATGGAAATAAAAGAAAGCTGCTGGAGGTTCTGGATCTCATGAGAGAATGGCTGTGTCTTCCTCCTATTTATAGTGCTTATCATAGGCTTGGGTTAATGGGCTTGGCTTTGGGCTAATTTAATTAAATCAAAGCTCATTAATTATCCAATAATAATTCTAATTAATTTCTTCCATTTTTCAACTTCAAATCATTTCAAAAATAATTCCATAATTTTTATTACCCTAAAACAAGGTTGCATGCAAATTCTTGGCTCAATCGGAGTTCGTTTTTTATCCGGTTCGATTAAATCGGTTTGATCCAAAAATACTGATATTATAGAAAAATTTACTTTTTATAACCAAAATAATCTACATATTATTTTAGATTTAACTGCAATTTTTGGTAATTTTCGAAGTCCGTTTGCTATTTTTAAATATTTATATAAAGTTGAATTAGTTCCCTAATAATAAAAATTGACTCGATACATTTTTCGTATTTTTGATTTTTGGAGATCTATTTGACCTCAATTTCACTTCAAATTTCAACTACGGACTCACCATGATCAATATTTTTCGATGGTCCAATAAAATATTTTTTACTTCTGGATGTACTTTTCAGTTCGAGAAATACTATTTACTATCAAAAAATGTTGTTAACAGCTAATCCGGTGTTGAGGTCATTACACCGTGTGTCGAACGAGGTGGGTCCCCTCTTTAGCTTAAATGCGGAGCAATTGTCCTTGGTTATGAAAAGGCACCAAGTGGAGATACATTGTTGTGCATTGTGAGTTCGCCTATTAATTGTATTACTTTCTAACCTTTCCCCCATTTCCTAAACATTCTTTGTAGGGTCAATGATTATGGGTGTTGTCATTTCCATGATCAATGTTTTGATCTCCAAGTGGAGGTAGGCAGATTCTACTTCTGGTGATCTCCGCTTTAAGCTGAACGAGTCTTTCCTCAAGGCCACAGTGGTTGAGAAGAAAGCTAACGAAACGGCGAAGAAATTTGCCGGGCTGGAGGCATCCTCTGCCCAAGAAAAAGAGAATGCCCCAGTCCTTACCGCTGAGCTCGAAAAGACAAAGCTAAAGAAGGTAGAGTTAGAGAGGAAGTGCTTGAAGTTGGAGCAAAAGTGCTTGAAGTAGGAGGAGAAAGAAGTGCAGCTGGTTACCGATAAATGCTTGGCTTTTGGAAATAAGCTTTCTACTGCTGTAAAAGAAAAATATCCTAATCTAACCTTGTCTTGGATGGATGATGTATACCCGGATGAGGATTACCTCGTTTGTATAAACTGTTTATGAACTATAATTTGTTGTTTTCTCCTTCGTGTTTGTGTTCTTCAAAACTTTTTTAAGCTTTTCTATTTTTTATTGAGATTAAATGTTTGTCAAATGTAAGGATCAATGTCCTTTTAGGTATAGATATTTAGCGAGCTTTGTTAGTGTTAATGCCAATCAGTTGGCCTTTTAGTCATAGGCTTATGTTCAGTTTGGCAAAATTGCCTTAATGATGAAAATGAGAGGCGACTTAGTTGGCGATATTGCCGAAAAATAGCTCAAGTCATAATAAGTTGTTATGGCGATTATGCCGAACATCATTAAAGCACAAATGCAAGACTTAGAAATAAGCTAAATTGAGCTCGATAAAAATGAATAACTTTCATTGATTGTTACCCATTATAGACATGTGCTTGAAAGGTGGAGTGCATAGATGAGCTAAAAAATGCAAACAACAGAATTAAAACTGAATTAGCGATAATGTCGAGTTAGTTTAACCAAACAAAAATAAGAAAGAACAAGTGGATTATTTCGAGCTAATGGTAGTATAACTTGAGGCTCAAAACATTCCATGAGTGTGGAAGAACTTTGCCGAAGAGATCTTCTAGTTTGTACATGCCGCCTTTCATAACCTCGCGAATCATGTATGGCCCTTCCCAATTTAGGCTTATCTTGCCCACTTTTGCCATTGCCTAAGCAGCTATTACTTTCTTCAATACCAACTTCCCCCATACGAAAAGACTTTGGTTTTGCCCTCTGATCATGGTATAATACCAAGCGTTATTTATATGCTGCTGACTATACCTGGGCAAGCTCCCTTTGCTCCTCAAGCCGGTCTAAGTGTTAGAGTATATTAGCCCTATTTCCACCATCATAATGGGAAGTTCGCCTGCTCAGGATTCCTATCTCGCAGGGAATGACTACATCTATTCCATAAATTAGAGAGAATGATGTTACTCTTGTGGCTGCTCGAGGTGAAGTCCGATATGCCTAACGGTCTGGACTCAGTTCGACTAATCTTGCCTCTGTCCTACGTTGACCTTCATATGTCCTCCCTCTCCTTCTTAGTATTTGTGTCATTGTATGCATTATAAGGAAAGAGCCAAGCCTCATCCATCCGGATGTACTTGTGAGCTCGAGACATGAGCTTAGTAAAATCATTGGGTGGCTTTTTACTCAAAGAGCTCGGGACATGAGCTCGGGTTATAACTCTCATTTTTATGATCAGCATGTTAATTGCCACCTCCAGATTGAGGTTCTATATATCCATCACTACTACATTGAACATTTTCACATAAGCTCGTAGGGTTTCTCCCTTCTCCTGCTAGACTTGATTCAGATCGGCTGACACCTTGTTTGGTCTGATTACTCCAATAAACTTCACGATAAACATATTGTAAATTGCTCAAAGTTTTTAATGGAGTGTTCGGAGATATTGCAGAACTAGATCTCTGCTGAGTCTGTCAAAGTTTGGGGAAAGATCTTACACAGTACGGTATCATATGCTGTTAACACCAGCATGGTATGTTGAAATTGGTTGATGTGAGCTCAAGAGTCGGTATTACCATTGTATTTTGGTAGGTTTGGTAGGCAAATTTTGGGAGCTAGGATTTCTCTTGAGAGTGGGGGAACGAAAACTGCCTTGGTATTACAGAGTATTTCGATTTTGGTATTGTAGCATAAGGTCTTTGAAGAGCCTTTCAAACTGTTTGGTTGTGAGGGTGATAGTGGACCTGGGTCACTACAAAAAAAAATAGCAAAATAGCAACGGAATTCATTTTTTTGCTAATTTAGCAACAGAAAACCAATTTTGTTGCTATTTATCAACGAAAAAATCAATTTCATTGCTAAAATTAGTTGAATTTTTAGGGAATTAGCAACGGCATACAAATAGTTGTACTCCGTTGCTAAAAAGGGGGGAGATTTTAGCTCCAAAATTTAGCAATGAAAAATAATTTTCGTTGCTAAATATGACGGCACTTGATAGCAGAAAAAATTTGGGATGAAAATTAGCAACAAAAATTAAATTTTGTTGCTAAAATAGCAACGAAAAATAATTTCGTTGCTAAAATAGCAACAAAATTTATATTTCATTGCCATTTAGCAACGGAAATCAATTTCCGTTGCTATTTAGGTCCTATGAAGATAAAAAATTTTGGGTCCAAATATAGTAACGAAAATTAAATTCCATTGTTAAATTAGCAACGAAAAATATTTTTTCTTGCTATTTTGCAATCAAAAATAATTTCGTTGATAATTTTGTTGGTAATTTGGTCCCAAAGAAGTAAAAAAATTTGGGTCCAAAATTAGCAACGGAATTTTATTTTCGTTGCTAAAATAGCAGCGGAAATATTTGTCGTTGCTATTTCACCTAACCCTAGGTATAAATTGTCCCTTTTTTCTGCATTTTTTTTCTTTTTACGCCTCTAGCATCCCCTCTCTCTCTCTCTCACGCTCTCTACCTATTTTCTCCCAACCATCTCCTTGCCCTCTCCCTTCGATCTTCATCAATTTTTGAAGAATAACTATTTTTGGGAGGAAAATAAAAAACTGCTGAGTTTCTTGCTGTCGTCTTTCTTTCAGATCTGATCCTTTTGCAGGTTAGTGGTCTATGCTCTCTGTTTTTAATATCTCGACAAAATTTGTCTCTACTTTGTTTGATTTTCTGTTCTTTGATTATGTTCTTCATTTATTTTCTCTTCTTCTACCAGTACATCGCATGCTTCCTTATGATTTCTCATAGTTGGGTTTTTGTGTTTGTGATTTTTTATTACATTTTGCATGTAGTTGGTTTTTATCTGAGTGATTTTAAAACGGGATATTGAGTGTTTTGTGGCATCTCCTTTGATCTGGTTTATTAGAATTTTAGTTTATTGTTGTAGGTTTCTTTTTGGTTTGTGGGTTTGTTTAGTTTATAGGTTACTTCTAGGTATGTGAATCATAGCTTCGATTTTGATAATCATAGTATCTGCGAATTAGAATGAGGACTTGGTGGTTTGTAGATTGTGTGAGTTTAAAATGTGACTGTGGGATCATTTTAACTTCAGGATGGATTTGTAGTTTGCAGATTTTAATATGGCTTGGTTCTGTTTTCAATCAACTAAGCTCTAGCTTTTGAAATGTGCTCCAATTTGAATTTTGATGGTGTGCTTTGGTCTATCTTGGTATTTGGGATGGTTGGCCTTAACGTTTCTTGTATTTTGGTAGCTTAAAGATTGGTGTTTTTGTTGTTGTGATTTAGAGGCAGGCAAACAAGTGTCATTAGACTATAGGTCGGTCCGTTCTGTGATTCAAAATGAAGTTTTTCTATCTAGTGGGATCATTTGTTGATGGAGAAGTGGTTAAATAGGTTTTTGGATTTAGATTAGCCTTGCATGACATATGGTGTTGATCCATAGAGACTTTGGGTTTTGAAAAGAAGCACTTTTACAGGCAGTAACATTCTTACAGTGTTATTAAGTTACTAAAAGCTTCTTAGGACCTTGTGCTATGCAGATGGTTTGCTGTGGAAAATGGAGAAGAAAAGCCATTTGCTGATCACGGAAAATGATATGGGGAAAGAAGTGATATTGAATTGTGAAACTATGAAAGGATTTATAAGATTGATATAGCACAGAATAGCTTTGAACCTAGGCATAGAATTAAAGAATCAGTCATTAATGTGGTTGGCATAAGTAATGTAGCTTGGCTTGTAAATTTTGCAAGGAATCTAATGTCCTCTTTAAACAGGGACGTTGTTTACCAAGCAAATTTCCCAATAGGAAAGAAAGTTCCCAAATTGAGATTCTACTACTTAATTTGTGGGAAAAAAAATCTTTACTTTAGTTGGTATTTCGTAGTATAGTAGTAATGACTTTAGTTGTTTAGTAAAGAAAAGTAATGAATTAAATTGGAATTATAGGCATAATATCAGTAAATTCATGCTTGCATAAATGCTTAGTATCTTAAATACTTGACCTTCATCTGCAAATTGGGATTGAGAGTTATTACATTATAAAGAAATTCTCAATTTCATAAATAAGCAATATTAAGATTGCAAGGATGCAATATATAAATCCGACTTAATTTCTAAATATAATGAGCTAAATGAAATTAGGAGCAATACCATGGTATTGCAGTGAAAAATAGTTTCACTGATCTCTAAATCAATATTATTCAGTACTATTGTGAAGCTTGTAATCTAGACCGCTTATCCATTTTTAACGGATACAGTAAGAAGCAAACATAACATGTTTACTTTAGCTATGACCTAAGAGTGATAAAATAAAATGAAATAAAATGAAACAAAACAAAAGAGGGCATTGACATTTAGAACCATTGTATGATATGAGAATCTAAATATGAGATTAGCACTAAACAATAGGCATTAGTGGGAGCAAATGGTGCTATAGCAAACAAGTATAGGCTTTGTAGCATAGAGTGGGGGGGTTAGGGGGTGTAAGTGATATAGCAAGAAGCTATTTGTGCTATATGTAAACAACAAGTTGTTTGTGTACAAATAGCTTGTTGTTTACATATAGCACAAACAGCTTGTTGTTTACATATATGTAAACAGCTTGCTGCTTGTACAAAAACAGCTTGTTGTTTACATATATCTAAACAGCTTGCTGCTTGAACACAACAACTTGCTGTTTCTTGCTATATCACTTACAGGGGGCATGCCAGCTCTATCATTTGTCTATATGATTCAGTTTTTCAATGTAGACCTATAGATTTAGACGTAATTAGCTAATTAATTAATCAACCATTACAAAAATCATGTAATAGTAATATTATACTAATAAGTCATTTGCCAACTTACAATCTCTCTCTCTCTCTCATTTTTATTTTATTTTCCTGTTGCTAAACATGGGGATGGCCTTTGGCTTTAATTTCAGTGCTAGCAGACAGATTTAGAGCATGACCATTATAATAACATACATTTGCCGAGTATGGCCATCCATGCCAACTATATGAAGTCAATATGGTATAGAGATCAAAGGATCCTATAGGCCATTTAATAATACTAATAATCCACACTAATTATCACTACAAATATTTCTAATTCAAGTTGTAACATCCGCTATATTATAAACAATTAAATACTGCTCAATTCAAGAACAAGTAAAAGTTGAGAAAATTTAAAGAGATCTTATATCAGTCTGGCTTTTTCTTTTTTTTATGGGAAGGATTATACTAATCATCTCGAAAAATAATTGCACTAGGGTACAAATGAGCTGTTTCTCCATGTTATTTGCGCTGATATAAGCTTCCACCATATCTTTTGCCGAAAGTACTATGATATTTTGCTAGTGGCTTGTGTGATCTGATAGAATATTATCATGATATATGCTAACAGTATCAGTAGAATACTGAAAACTTGAAAATATTGTGAAAACATTAATGTCATTTAATGTACGCTGAACTTCTGCATGTGCAGGGTACTTTGCATGGTCTTTGCATGCAGTCAAGAGCTGCTCTTGTGCAGTTTCATGCCCTGGCTCTGCTCCATCAGGTGTGATGAATTTCGGCTCTGCTCTATGCCATTTGACATGAATTTTGGTGAAAGCAAAAGAAAATAATAATAATATGGTAAAAAATAATACTAAATAATAAGATAAAGAGTTTATGTTCGTTTGTTAGTGTTTTGTCTACTTTGATTTTATCATCAATTAGTATTTTGGATTTGTGATTTTCGAAGAAAATATAATTAAGGACATATTCATAATATCTAATATTCATTTTATTTTTTTAGTTTTGCAATAAAATTAATATAATAGCTTTGCTTATCAAAACATGTTTATTTTTATTACTTGATCTCTAAAAGATAAAATTTTATTCCGTTTATTTGAAAATGAAAATATATATATATAGCAGAAAGTTCAAAGAATGGTGAAAATCTAATATTAGGATGAAAATAGAAAAAAAAAAGTCTTGGCCATTGGAGACAATTGGGATTTAATTTTGTTTAATGAGCAAGCATTTAATTTTTTTAATTTAATTAGCAATAACTTAATATTTAAGTTTAGTTAGAAATTATTTATTTTCAAATTTAATCAAAAATAATTGTACAAACTAATATTATATGCTAATATATTTTTTACCAAACACAATATATAACAATATTGATTAACAATATGCCATATAATACAACAATCCAAAAATGTTCTTAAAGTTTAAAGTTGGTCAATTTGCTCATTATTTTTAATGTTAATTTTAGGTTTTAGCCATCTGCTATAAATTTCAAGAGAATAATTTTATTGAGGGATATTATAAATATAAAATAATTACAAATTTCGACCAATTGAGTGTCAAATTTTTCTTGACTTTACTAAAAATATTAGATTATATATTATATATATATATATATATGAAAAGAGTGCACCTATATATGTAAGTCATGCCATCAGTTAAACTTGAAAATAATGATTTGTACCCAATGTTTATTTTATAGTTTTTTTCATTTAATGTATGCTGAACTTCTGCATGTGCAGGGTACTTTGAGTGATTTTTGCGTGCAGTCAAGAGTTGCTTTTGTGCAGTTTCATGCCCTGGCTATGCTCCATCATGTGTGATGAATTTTTAATTTGTGCTTAAGTTGTGCTATCAATGCCAAGTACCAGATGTGAGATTTTTAATTTTCTTTTCTGCATATTTAACTTCAAGCCTAAAATACAATCATTCTGATGAAAACTTAAGTGGCATTCTCTTAATGCATACTATCATTGACTGTTTCTAGTTGTGCAATAATTTTTGTTTCCTGTTTTATTTCGATAGTGTCAATTTCACTTTTAAAAAATTAAAATTAAACCAAATAGGCATTAAAGGAATCAAAATTGAGTAAATAGGCACTATTAAAGGAATCAAAATTGAGTATAAATAGGCAATATCTATTATTTCTTTCACTTTAACATGCTTATGTCAAAATTGAGTATAAAAAGAAACACGTGAAAAACTATCACACAAAAATAGCACTAAAACAGCTTGTTGTAATGCACTAAAACAGCTAGCTATTTTAGTGTATTTAGCTAGCTGGTTGTTCTACACTAAAACAACTAGTTGTTTTAGTGTATTTATCTAGCTGATTGTTCTACACTAAAACAGCTAGCTATTTTAGTGTGTTTAGAAGGCATTTTTGTAATTAGGGTAATATGAATTTCACGTGGTAATCTGAATTTCACGTGGTCTTCCTTTTTGGTTTTTGCTTGGATTTGATTTGAGTGATTTTTCTTGTCTTTCTTATCATCTTTATGTTTTACATCATCTTCTATACTTTAATACTGAATAATACACGCTCCTAACTTTTGTCTGTTGTTATTAATGAAGCTGAATGTTTAAGTTATTTTCACATCTCTTTTAAGAACATAACATAACTTAAATATTTAATGAATTCTTACCCAAACTAATCTCACACAATGGTCTGGGGTTGGAATTGTAAGCTCCACTTGATGATTTAATTAGATTTTCAGTTCCTATGATATTTTTTTCTTAGCCAAATACTCCATATTTCTTGCATGTCTAGGTTCGAAAGTCAAAACTGAGATATGAATATTGTCTACTTAATATTATTGCTTAATTAGCTATTATATTATTGAAAACTAAGCAACCCAGTGATATAGTTTGGAGCTTATTTCTGAAGCTCCACTCTTAACGGCACATAATAAATTATATTGGTGGGTTATTGATGCAAACATATTGTTCTTTTCATTAAAATGCTAACATGCTATCATAATTTATATGTTCTGCTCATGCATTTCCTATCGTGACTTTATGCTGTCTGTGAATGATTGGTTGAATTCTGATTTGTAGCATGTGGTAATTGCTATATATGCTGATTTTGTTTTGAGTTTAAGAGAATTTGCTTGGCTTAACAATTGCATGCCCGTTGCTTCTTTACATAATTTTTTTCATCTCTGTTTTCAGATTGCCTATTTCTGAAATTTAAGGAATTTAGGAATGCAGTAAAAGAGACACTTGGAACAATGTTCTTAGTAATTAGGTTTTTCCGTCCTTTATCTAGGAGAGAATACAACTTGAAACTTCGCGTCTATATAGGCAGGCTGGTGTTCTTCCACTGGCAGGTAACTATTTTAGCGGTGAATTACATATTCATCAGTTATTATTATATTTTTTCCATACTCTATAATGTCTTCTTGCTATAGTGTTCTATGTTTTTTCTCCGGCATCTAACATCCTGTAACCATTCTTAATTAAATTATGGAAGTTGTTGTTGAAAAGGTAATTAAAAATGAAATGGTCATTAGATTATTAAATAAAATTTCATAATTTTGAGTTGTTATTTTAATTTGCTGTTGTGCCCTTTGTAGTATTTGTTTTTCTTCATTTTCATTACAAGGTCTTTGACTGTTAGTTCTATATAGGCAAGTTAATATTAAAAAATTGTAATAATTATTAACGACGGATAGCACCGTCGTTAATTTTTATAGTGGTGGGTGAAATTAGCAACAGAAAGTAGTTTTCGTTACTAATAATAGCAACGGAAATTAGTTTCCGTTGCTAATTTTAGCAACGGAATTTTATATTCCGTTGCTAAAATTGTCCATTTCACCGAATCAAGCATTGGTTAAATTTAGCAACGGTATTCATTTTTCGTTGCTAAATTTAGCAACAGAATAAATTTTTCGTTACTAAAAATAGCAACTGTCAGATTAGCAACCAAAGTTTTCATTGTTATTTTTTATTAGCAACAAAAATTTGATATTTTTCGTTGCTAATTTTCGTTGCTAAATTGCAATTTTTTTGTAGTGGGTGCTAGGAGAACAACTGGGGAAAAAGGATCTCTAATCGATGGTTATGAGGGACGGACAGGTTGGTAAGGCTGTGTAGGCTGGGAGGAAGGATGTGCTTGGGCGACTATGGCTAACAGTGTGGCTAGTAGGTTCTGTGCTGCTTGTAGGGTAAGGATGGAGGTGTTTGGGATAGCCGCAGTAGGGGATGTTGAGGTCGAAGCATTGTTTGGCGAGATAAATTATTGTGTCTCAAGGTGAGTAGGTAAATTTGCTTGGTTTTTTTGATAAGGCAGGGTTTAGGTTGAGGTCTGAAAAAAGGTCTATATTCCATACTCACCGCACCAAATAATGATAGATTGAAAGTCAGGAGTCTGGTAGCTCAAACTACCTGTAAAAAAATGAAGAACCAGTGGGGTTTTTGACAAGTGAGCCTTCGATGGTTAATTTAGCAA
>CM075819.1:11847432-11922853 GCA_037975025.1 Excoecaria agallocha | reverse complement strand
GTCAACTATCGCTACATTTCACCGGTTTTAGTATATTGAATTTCTGGCCGAGATTAACAAGTATATTGTTCCATAAACAGTGGGATCATTTCTTGCAGCTTCATCGAGACCAAGAAAACATGTTGACACCTCTCATTTATTTGATTAAAATAACAAATATTTCTTTTACAATGGGAAACACAGCTGCTCTTCTGCTATTATTGCTTGTTCTTAGCTATTTCTTTTGTTAACTCAACAGCTTCACCTCTACAAATTCATATCTTAATTACAAGTTATAATAGGCAAATGTAAAAATAATTGTGAAATATATAATAAATACCTGCATATTGTTGGCAATTCCAAGTTCTTAGTGTTATCAAAAAGTTCAAAAAGTGGACCAACAGTACCTATAGAATAGCTAGTAGCATTGAATACTAAATTATTAGCAGAAAACAAAACTAACATATCAGTAGTTGCTGTGATATTAAAAAAATCATACACTATATATATATATTTTTTACAAAAAATTATATACTATATATTTTTTTTATAAAAGATTATATATTATATTTTTTTTTATTTTAAAAAGATCATAAACTATATTTTTTATTTTTAAAATATTATATATTGTATTTTTTTATTTTTTAAAAAGATCCTACTGTATATTTTTTTTACAAAAAATCATATAGTATATTTTTTTATTTTGAAAAAATCTTATACTGTATTTTTTTATTTTCAAAATATCATATACCATATTTTTTATTTCAAAAGATCATACATTGTATTTTTTTTATTTTCAAAAGATCATACACTATATTTTTTTTATTTTTAAAAATATCATATATTGTATATTTTTTTTACAAAAGAACTTACACTGTATATTTTTTACAAAAGATCATGGTTATATTATATTTTTTTATTTTAAAAAGATCATAAACTATATTTTTTATTTTTAAAATATTATATATTGTATTTTTTATTTTTTAAAAAGATCCTACTGTATATTTTTTTTTACAAAAAATCATATAGTATATTTTTTTATTTTGAAAAAATCTTATACTGTATTTTTTTATTTTCAAAATATCATATACCATATTTTTTATTTCAAAAGATCATACATTGTATTTTTTTTATTTTCAAAAGATCATACACTATATTTTTTTTTATTTTTAAAAATATCATATATTGTATATTTTTTTTTTACAAAAGAACTTACACGGTATATTTTTTACAAAAGATCATGGTTATTAAAACCGGATCGGATGGTCGAACCGGTTTAATAGCGAACCATTAGCTGGTCCGGTTGATTCAATGGATGAAAACCGGATTGGATAAAAATCGGAAAATACTGTTTCAAACCGCCAAAAAACCGATTGATCCGGGAAAAAACCGGGTTAAATGATAAAACCGGTTTGATTTTAGAAAAACCAACTTTTTGTCCAAAATATTTATACAATATTATTTTTTCTGGAAAACAATAAAATAAAAAATACAAGATAATTAAAATTCAAACAATTTAATGAATTTTTTATAAATAAAATAAAATTTTATAATTTATATTTGAAGAATTTCTTTAAAAATTTATAATTTTTTACTATATTTATCTTAAATTTTTACTATAAATGTTGAATGACTTGAAAATATAGTCCTATTGTTAATGTTTGATGATAAATATATTTTTCTAAACTATTTTTAATTTTTTTATATAGTGATATTTCCATAATATTTATATAAAACTTAAAAAATAATATATTTTTTAAAAAATAAAAAAAATCCGATTGAACCTCAAAGAACCGGTCGAACTATGAATCCTTAAGCTCTCCGGTTCGTTATCCGGTCTGATTTTAATAACATTGCAAAAGATCATACAATGTGTTTTTTTTTATTTTAAAAGATCATACATTGTATTTTTTATTTTTGAAAAGAATATACAAAAAAATATACACTGTATATTTTTTTTTATAAAAGATTATATAATGTATTTTTTTATTTTGAAAATATTATACACTATATTTTTTATTTTCAAAAGATCATACACTTTTTTTTTATTTTTGAAAAGATCATATTATATATTTTTTAATAAGAGATTATACGGTGTATTTTTTATTTTGAAAAGATTATACACTATATTTTTATTTTAAAAATATCATATACTGTATATTTTTTTTATAAAAGATTATATACTATATATTTTTTTACAAAATGTCATATAGTATATTTTTTTATTTTAACAAGATCATATACTATATTTTTTTATTTTTAAAAGATCATACACTATAATTTTTTTTTTCAATTCATCATAGAACTCACATATTTATGTAAAAAAAAACATATCCGTAGTTACTGTGATATTGAAAAAATCAAACACTATATATATATTTTTTTACAAAAAAATCATATACTATATATTTTTTTATAAAAAATTATACATTTTTTTTATTTTAAAAGATCATATACTATATTTTTTATTTTTAAAAGATCATATATTGTATTTTTTTTATTTTTGAAAAGATCATACTCTGTATATTTTTTTTAGAAAAGATCATATAGTGTATTTTTTTATTTTAAAAAAATCATATACTGTATTTTTATTTTCAAAATATCATACACTGTATTTTTTTATTTCAAAAAATCATATATTGTATTTTTTTTATTTTCAAAAGATCATACACTGTATTTTTTTTTATTTTTAAAAATATCATACACTGTATATTTTTTTACAAAAGATCATACAGTATATTTTTTTATTTTAAAAAGATCATACATTGATTTTTTTATTTTTGAAAAGACCATACACTGTATATTATTTTATAAAATATCATATACTGCATGTTTTTTTATAAATGATCATAGAGTGTATTTTTTTTGTTTTGAAAAGATTATACACTATATTTTTTTATTTTCAAAATATCATATACTATTTTTTTTTATTTTTGAAAAGATCATATTGTATATTTTTTTATAAAAGCTTATATGGTGTATTTTTTCTTTTGAAAAAATCATACACTATATTTTTATTTTAAAAAGATCATACACTGTATATTTTTTATAAAAGATCATATACTATATATTTTTTTTATAAAAGATCATACAGTATATTTTTTCATTTTGAAAAGATCATACACTATATTTTTTTATTTTTAAAAGATCATACATTGTATTTTTTTTCAATTCATCATAGAACTCACATATTTATGTAAAAAAAACATTTTTTTGCCTTTTCCATTATTACACAAGATAATAGAAGGAAAAAAAATCCAAAACACAATGCCTATTTTCAAGTGCTATTTTTGCATAACATCTAACTAAAAACAAAAATAAAAATAAAAAGAATGCTCTATTAGTTCTTTTGAATTATCAAAGTGTTATTTTTGCATAACATCTAACTAAGAACAAAAATAAAAATAAAAAGAATGCTCTATTAGCTCTTTTGAATTATCGAAGTTGAATTCTTTTGATTGATCCAAGAGTGATAGACCATTGTTTTCTATAGCAATGTTCATCTTCCGTATCTCCTAAAGGTTTCTCCAATGTTTCATTAGCAGCTTCATCAATAGGCAAATAGCTTTCACCATTTGTTAACAGCTTTTGAATTCTTATTTGATCATCTTCCATACTATCTGGAGGCCATTCTAGGAAACTTCTACTTGGCACCATTAACTTGCTTTCAAGGAAATGAGCAACCTATTCACCACTCAAGTCAAATGAGACTCTATAATCAAGTATCATTTCATCAGGTTTAAATCTATTTTCTGAGTTGGCAAGGGATGCAACCTCAGAAATATGATTTTTTTAGAAGGAAACCATCTTGAGAGATAGGTCGCGGACAATCAGGTGTAACAAATCTCGAACCAAGCCTTGAATGCAGCCCCACACCATTAGGAGTCACAGATCTAGAAACTATAAATGGGGTATTTTTGAAATAGAAATTTTAGTAAATGGCAGATATGAAAGATAAAAACGTGTGTGTGTAATATTGAACGTTGATTTTATTTTTTAGGCGTTTGTATAAAAACCCTAAATAATAATCCATCAGTCTCATAATAATATAAACACTTCTTGATAATGTCCAAATTATCATTTGTATAGCTTATCAATCTCAAGCCCAATTTGGATTGAAAAAAAGTGCTCTGGACCAATAGCCTAAAAAGGCCCAAACACAGCTCTTTTAAGGGCTCATTATATAAATGAATGAGCAAGCATGGGAATCAAGAAGATAAGGTTGTTCAATCGGACTGACAAGGTTTGATCTTCAACAATCTAATGACACATGCCACCATCCTGTCCATCACCTGTTCTGTGTGACATTGCCGAACACCTATTCTAACACATGACTAGACCACTCCAGTGGCTCTAAATACCTCTTTTAAATACCAATCTTCATTCACATAAGACAGATTAAGCTCTCAATCTCTCTCTTTCTTTATGCTCTCCCGATCCAAGTCCTTCACTGACTTAAACTTCGGAGTGATAACATCCGGTTCAACCGGATTAGCCTTTTTGCAAGATGTATTCTCATCGCATTCGATCAAACTTCGTGGGCGTTGTCTTTTAAACATGTCCCCCATTCGATCCCCACCAAATGGCCTATTTCTCTTATTAAATCTCCAGATTTATTACTTCTATTTTCACATAATTTAAGAAAAGATAGTTTTATGGTTATAAGATATAATTTTACACATGATTTACCAATTATGCCATTCATTTACATGATGCATAATTATTATTGTAACAATAAAAATAATGAGTATATTGTGTATTAGAGTAGGAAATATAAATTGCCATAAATCAAATGATAAGTGGGACAAAAATTTAAATATAGGTAAAATATATAGTGGAAAGATAAAATTATGTAAGTTAAATATCACATGATTTTAATTTTTGTGAAAATAACATAAGAAATAGAAAATAAAATTTAAATTTGTTGATTATTAAAAAATTAAATAAGAATCAATTTATAAGTTATCAATAAGTTAAAAATAACAAGTGTTCATTTTAGGATATATAGATTAACAAAAAAAAAAAGGTGTTTCTATTCTTAGGAAACGGAAGAAATATGTTTTTTAGCATTTTTACGGAGGGTAGTTTTTGACTATTTAATTTTGCGAAACATTCTGACACGCTATATGTATATTTAGTATTTTGCTATTTAACCATTCGTTGCCATCCGAAATGAGAGCCATGCCAGCCACACGCCCAATACCATAGTTGTTAAAACCGGACCGGCCGGTTGAACCAGTTTAATCGCGAACCAGCAGGTTAACCAGTTGGTTCAATTATTAAAAATCAGATTGGTAAAAAATCAAATTGAACCGGAAAACCAGTGAACCGGACAGAACCGAGTTTTTTACTAAAAATATAAAAAATCAATTTTTTCGAATTTTTTCACCCATCCACATATATATATATATATATATATATATTTATTTATTTATTTATTTGAAAAAATTAATATTTTAAATTCTAAATATGTCACTTAATAATTTAATATACTTATTATCTATTTGAATTATTATAATAGTATATTAAATTATTAAATAATATCTTGAGAATTTAAAATACTAATTTTTTTAAATAAATAAATAATAAAAATTTAAAATATACATACATATATATATATATATATATATTAAATTTTTATTATTTATTTATTGAAAAATTAGTATTTTAAATTCTAAAAATGTCACTAAATAATTTAATATACTTATTATCTATTTGAATTTATTGTAATTAAATATAATTATGCTCATATATGCAAGGTTAATATTTTTTATGTTCACTTTATTAGTATTCCATCTAAACATGAAATTATTTTCATTATATGATTGTATTTTTATGTTTCTAACATATGATATTCAATAATCCATAATTAATCACTTATAATAATAAAATTAAAATTATTTTTATAACTTATTATTAAAATATTTATGACATATATTTAAAATTTGATGAATATTTTTTTAATTTTTATACAATAGTATTCAAACAATTATAATAATTTAAAAATAAAAAAAATCTGATTGAACCGATCAAACCATAAAATTTAATTTTATCAGTTCTTTATTCGATCCGATTTTAATAATATTGTCCAATACAAACCTATGCAAATGCCTGTTTTTAAAGACAAATTTAATTTAATCACAAAAGAAAAAGAAAAACAAACGAGTGCTAATAACGACTCACAAACGGCCACGTCACACATTCAGTTGCGAATTCCAATTAATCCACGGCATCCAATAAACCCCATAAACGTAGACCCATTTTCAGCCCCGAATTTTCCCACTGCCAAATCTCCAAACTACACTTCTATGTCTTCCCTTCCCCCAAGAACCAACCCCTTTATTCCCCCATTTCTCTTTCTAACGCTATCATCTCTGCTTCATTTTCTCTCCCTAGGAAAAAAAAAAAAAATAGTAGCAACCAGCAATGGCAACGGGTTTGCTTAGGAAGGGAGTTTCAATCGCCAGGGTCTCTTCATCGCCGGCGTTCTCTTCGAGATTTCTGCCGACGCGGTATCACGCCGCTGAAGCGGAAGCGCAAAAGGTAGAACCTAAGGCGACCTCCAGCTCAAATCTCAAGACTTTCCAAATTTACCGATGGAACCCAGATAACCCATCAAAGCCCCAGCTCCAAGATTACCATATCGACTTAAAAGAATGTGGGCCCATGGTTTTAGATGCACTAATCAAGATCAAGAATGAGATCGACCCTTCCCTGACTTTTCGCCGATCTTGCCGGGAAGGTATATGTGGTTCCTGCGCTATGAACATTGATGGATGTAATGGCCTTGCTTGTTTGACAAAGATCTCTTCTGGGTCTTCTTCAACAATCACTCCTTTGCCCCATATGTATGTGATTAAGGATTTGGTAGTGGACATGACTAATTTTTATAATCAGTATAAGAGTATTGAGCCTTGGCTTAAGAGAAAGAACCCACCTCCGGTTCCTGGAAAAGAGATACTCCAGAGTACGAAAGATAGGGCTAATCTTGATGGGATGTATGAGTGTATTCTGTGTGCTTGTTGTAGCACATCCTGCCCCAGTTACTGGTGGAACCCTGAGTCTTACTTGGGCCCAGCTGCGTTACTCCATGCCAATAGGTAATTTGATTTTTTTTTGTTGATTCTTTTGGCCTTTTTATTGGTTGGTTTTATTCATTTTGCTTGTTTAGCTCATTGTTTGTACTGAATCGTTCTTCTAGCAAGGTTAAATTTGGGGTTTGGGGTTTGTTTTATCTTTGGGAAGAATGAGAATTTTATTTGGTAAGTTGAACTAATTTATGGTCATTGCTGTCTGTTTACCAAAATTATGATTTGAAGACTCAAATAAAGGTAATGGATATAGGAGTAAGATATGAAGGTACTTTAAAGAAGGGTTCTTTTGACCCATTGTTGATTCAGTTGTATTTAGTGTTGATCAGCAGTGTTAATTTAAGTAGTAATAGGTGATTAACTATGGATGTTGGTTGGTCCTATGATGCTTGCTTGCCCTTTGTTTCAACAACGTTCAAGGTTTTCAAGAAGTCCTTGAATTTTTCATAAGCATCTTTAGCATTTTCCTTTTTGTTTCTTTAGTTTTAGAGAACTACACTTAGGGACATTGTGTTTTTGGGTTAACAGCCAATTTAATGATAGTATAATTGAATTCACCATGAATAAAAAGAACAGTTTGCATTGATAGGTCATTCTCCTTTATGTGTGAAACATTGAAGTTCTAACTGTGATTTGTTTCTCATTTGCTGGATATGTTTCTTTTCTCTGACAATTTATAATCTGAAATTACTCTTATTTGTATGCTATTTTTAAATATTTATGTAATGCAACTGTATTGTTTTGATCCTTGTGTTCATAAGATGAACATTGAAAACAATATTAAAAACTTCAGTTTGTCTAATCATTATTTTTATCTGATTTAATTTGGGACTTGTTATTGTAAAAATTCCACGCTCTCTCTCTCTCTCGTTTTTTTTTTTGTTTTTTTTTGTGGTGGGGGGGTGGGGGTGGTTGACATACGTTGTAGCTTGCTAGGTGCAAAACTGGTAATAACTTGCATTTGTATATTTTAGTAAATGGATGAAACCAAACAACTCTATTCATGTTGCATAAATTCTATTATTGTCTTATGGTTTTCCTATTTGGACAAATATGGCGTATGACGGGCATCTTTCCAGCTGCCACAAAGTGCATTTTATGTAGTTCATTGATTCTTAATATTTTTCTTTGAATTTTTCATCAATAAAAGTTGTGAACCATCAAGGAGCACTGCTCTGGTCGATTCAATATAAAGTGAGGGTGCTGATTTCTCTTGTTATTTTGGTGGTGCAAACAGGTGGATTAGTGATAGCCGTGATGAATATACCAACGAACGTCTTGAGGCAATAAATGATGAGTTTAAGCTTTACCGTTGCCACACCATATTGAATTGTGCTGCAGCCTGCCCTAAAGGCTTGAACCCAGGAAAGCAGATCATGCATATAAAGAAGCTCGAGGCAGCAGGTGGTGTGTAAGTGGTTGGGTTGAAGAAGCACGAGGATGTGCAACTGACAGGTTATTCTGGCATTTTTTTGGAAGATCAATCAACTCTTTCTAATAATTTGCGGATCATTTGTATTGTACATCCCATTTGTAATTTCAAATAGGATTCAATGCACCGTTTGCTTAATAATTATTTATAGAAATTGCATGGTGTATGACTTTGAATTTCATTTTCTATTGAGCTCTGTGGCGGATGGATTCATTCCCAAAGGAGTGGAAAAAAAGAAAATGGGTACATCCTGGTTCCAGAGGAAATTATAAAAAGTTCAGAACCTTTTGTTAGGAACTTTTAGGGAATTTCAGATTTTACTAGGTTTGTTGTAGGATGGTGCAATGCAATCGATAAAAAATGTAGTATTTACCAGAAAAAGGTCAATCAGATGGCACAAATTAGAAGTTTGCTGTTGTAATTCCAACTGATTCCCATACTTGAACACATAACTTGGACATTGCAATTGTATTTCAACTGTTAGGTGATAAGTTCAATTATAAAATAATGGATTCATTAGGAGCTGCACAATTCATATAAGAATAAGAACAATGGTAATAATAAGTGTTCATAAACAGTATTTTGGTTTCACATGATTGGGATGATACAATTTTTCTATCTTCGAAAGGGCATAACTTTATAAATTGATCATTGAATAAAAATTAGAACTCAAACACAGTTTCAGAGTGAGGTGTTGATGTATTCTTTAAGACAATATACTAAAAAAAGTTCAGTCATTTTAGGTCCATCGTCCCCTTAAGTTCTTCTCAAATGACCTATTTAAACCCTGTCAATGGGAAACCTTTCATCCACTAAATAATCAACTTCTGTGCTGATAAAATGAAGTTTTCAGGTATTTTTTGGATGGCTGTTTTCATTATCTTTGTAGGAAAGAACAACGTCCAAGCAAACATGAGAAAATTATTTCTCACACACCCTCATCACCTGGAACAAGAAGTACCAGCGCCATTCATAACTGTAACAGGTAAAGTAACTGGAAATCAATCTGTTTTCTCTTGCTCTCTTTAGGCGTACAAGTGAGAGATATCTAGTTTGAATCATTAACTAATTGTTCCGCAAAGAACTACTCCGTCGTTCAATAATTAAGACTTGCACTCTCCATGCAACATTCCTCATATTTAATTTAGAATAATATTTGTCAATGTCTGTAAAACAAAGGGCTGACGAAGTGCCTATGAGCTTATTCTTGTGTAGGATGCAGTAATGACTATGACACAGCTTGTTGCGATTGTGACATTGAGAGACAGCCACCCATGTGCTTGCAATGGTGCAACGAAGATCCTTGAATTCATCACAAATCTTGTTTTTCCTTTTTTTTTTTTTATTTTTCTCTCAGGCATATGTTGGAAAGGCTCAGGATAATATATTTCATATTGTACAAAGGAAATCCCACATCCTATTTGAAGGAAAAAGAGGGTAAATTTTCCCCTTATCACAAAATAATTTGCAGTGGGGGCTCCACACCTAATAAACAATCAGCAATCACCTTATGAAATATTTGAAATCAATCGTAACTTGACTTTGTTTATATTCAAGTGGCTTGCTTAACTTTTGACAGAAAAAAGCCAAAGGCGTTGAAATTCCATTTTTACTACTCTGAATTCATTCAATTTCCACTAGAGTGATCCCTTCCAGGTACCAAATACTACTAATGTAATTTGCAATAATAAAATCCACTTGTAACATAACTGCAAAACAGCTTGAATCTGATCAGTTGCCTGAATCAAATCCTACCCACTTGCATTAATATCGATGTCCCAAATACTCGTTTAATTCTCTTGACTGTATATGAGCAAAAGAATGGGCTTCAGTCCCCATAAACATTATTATGCCACTTTATCTTAGCTCTTGGCAACAAATTCTCACAAAACCTTTGAGCGCATATATATATATTCTTTTTTATGATCTAGGACTACTAAAGATGAAGGAAACAAATATTAAAGCTAGATTTTGGGATGAAAGTTGGGAGGAGAAAAAAAAAAGGAGCTAAATGGCATTCAAATCCTAGAAAGACCAAGGAACACGGCAGTAGATGATATTTGTACCCTTAGATCAGCAATATCTATATCATGACCCCCTTCAACTAAGCCCCACCTATCAACCTGCAAAAGAATTAGCATTGGATCAAGCATCAGATAGCAAATAAATCCACAGGTGACAATTCAGCACGTGCTCAAGTCCAGTTAAGACACTAAAGGTCTCTATAAGCATGCATGTGTGAATGCCAAGAGACAAGGAGACAGAAGAAGAAGAAGAAGAACCTGTAAATCTTCTTCAAGTCTAATAAACTGAATTGCTTCCTCAATATCCAATTTCCCACGAAAAATTCCAACGGCAATTACTAAAGAATGGGCTGCTGCTGCAATTGCATCAATTGCAGCCAATTCACAGTTGTCAGTTTTCTTCAGAAGGTCTTCTATTGCCTTCACCAATCCTTCCTCTTGCTTGCCACCAAAAAAACTCGAGTAAACAACAGGCTTAAAGCCAAATTCTGATTTCACCCAATCAAGTAAGGGATCAATTTTCTCCACTTGCTTTTCTGAAAAAGAAAAATATATATATATATACTCTACAGTCAGATGAATTCTCTGATCTCCACTTGTATGTTTGATCTCCACTCCCGGAGTTCAGATAGATGTCTATACCAGTGACCATGTGTAAAACCAATTTTCTAACATGCAAAAATGTCAATCATGCACTTTAGTATGATGAGAGTAGGATGGGTTAGTTATGATCCCAACTAAGAGTGTTCCTCATACCAGACAGGTACATAGAAAGTGAACTAGTAAAAAATGCCTTCCTGAAAGAGAATGACAGTTTTATTAAAACCAGTCGTGCAGAATGCAGTTCCAGTCACATGTTCACTAAACACTCTCAATAAGAAATAGGAAACTGAAAAATGATTCAAACAACTCATATTGTATATGGAAGATCCATGAAAAATCACTATTAACCACAGGTTTCACGTCATAAATAGTATATAACATGGAAACCACCAAAGAAAAATAAGTCATGGTCCCGATTTTCCTATGCTATAGAATATTAAGATAGAGAAGCAGCAAGCTCATCAATATGATCAAATCCATAGCATAAAATAGCAATCATAAGTTGCTGAAATGCACCTATTGTCGGCAAACCGAAGTCTGAAAGTGAATTAGTATTTGAAAATAAAACTTTGCACAGAAAACCACCATGCTGGATGTTGAAGATAGATGGAAAAGTATTCAAAAATTCTGGCAACAAACCTTCAACAGAAACCCAAACATAAAGTGATAACCTAAAAGCCATTATTTCTTTAAACATGTAACCTAAATTGTTGTGTGAGTAGTAGCAATCCAGAATCATGCATGTTTCAATAACAGAGGCAGAGAAAAGAAAAGAACAAAACTTCCTTTCACTTGTTGAGTCCTTCCTTAGAAATGGGAAAGGAGGAGAAGCTAGTAATATTTTACCCTTAAATAGAAAGCTTCTAACATGGATTGATTAAAAGTTATACAATAGAAATTTAAAAACTTGTGATTTCTAAATTTCCCTCAACTTCTTTTGGCAGAGAAATGAAATTCTGGAAAGTTCCTCGAATCTCTTTGTTTTACTTCATTTCTTTTCTTTTCCTCAAATCATTTAATTAACCAAAAACAAAGGAAACCACAAAAATTCCCTTTCTTCAATTTCTAGTTCCCTCAAAACAAACTGGCTGACAGCTCAAATAAAACATAAAAAGATATAGACATATGAATGACTATCCAAATTTTGCTTTGGACAAATCAATAAATCACATACCATAAACACCACGTGTCAGATCAGCATCCTCTGGAGCACGACAGAAAACTAAATCTTGATTGAATTTCTTCATCAAGTTTTCAATAATCTTTGGACGTGTGAGTGGAACTCGCTCCGATGCAGTGCACGCAAGTTTCATAAGAGGCATTGTAAATGGCCTGATACCATCTGTTTGCTACAACAAATACAAGTCATTACATTTCTACAAACCCATCCATGTACAATCATATCAATGGAAAGAAGAAAAAAAAATTGAAACTTTTAAACTGAGACCATCTCAGCAGTGAAAGAGCTTGCGTTTGATATTCGGTGGCAGAGAGAGGGAAATGATGAGGAAACGTAACAATTCCTTGAGGTGACCTAATGACGAAAACTCTATTGAATGATTCTGTAATCCTATTCTAAGTCTACTACATGCTAATGGACATCTAAAGACATCGAGGATGACAAAAGCCTCGTCCATGTATTCATGTTGTATAGAGATTATAACGAAAATCTGAACTAGATGCAGAATCCCAACATAAACATAGTCGGCTTGCATCCAACTAAAACCGCCAAATTTACATAATATAATTTTCACAAATCTAAAAGAGAAATTTCGAACTTCACCGAAAGAAAAATCTCAATTAAAAAACGCGAAAACGGATCAAACACCCAAAAAGGAGAAAACTAGGCTCAAGGAAAGCCAAAACAGAGAATCCAATTATAAATGAAACAAAATCGCAAGCAATTGCTTCAAAAAGTAAAACGAGAGAAAATAACACAATTCCGGAACGACAAATTGAGATCATAAGAAAGCAAAGTAATGAGCTTTATAAACACACCTGATAATCCCATTCAGCAGCAATGGCCATAGCAAGAGCTAAAGACTGCAATTTCAGAGGTCTTTTAGAAGGAGTCTTAACAGTCCTATAATCAAGCATAACTGTCCATCCATTTCCATCATCTGCCTCTCTAGTAGTCACTTGCTTGTAAAACCTCTTCCCCACAATCGACCCTGTCATGAAAGAGATGGGCATTGTTACTGAAGAAGACGATTCCCTCTCACGCTTCGAATCAGAATCCGGGGCTTTGACGTATATGCTGTCACTGGAGGAGGTTGGGGTGTTATTATTGTCATTGAACGTGAAGGAAGAGGATGGACCGTCGGCCGGTGACTGGGCGGTAGCGAGGGGGGTAAAATGGCGGGTGAGGGATGAGGAGAGTGGAGTGAGGAGTTTGGGATTTTTGATTGAATTTAGGGTTTTAGTTATGAATGAAGTTGCCATTTTTGTTAGGGTTTTTGGAGAAGACGAACTGGACAAGAAAATGTGATTTTGATGTCTAGATCAAGATCAACAGAGATCTGTAACGAGCAGAGAGCAATGGGGCGAGTCAGCCCGTGGTAGTTTCGAGCGATTCCGGTGCGGATGGTCCATAGTTAATAACTCATTTGATGGACCCATCCATGTAAAAATTCTTTTGGAATAACTAAAAAAATCCATAATATTTGAATTGTTTATAATGAGTATTAATCCGGTACAACCATCTTTCATTTAAAATAAGTATTTTAATTAATTTTTTTTCCATCTATAGTTCAGTTAAAATGAACAAAAATAATTATAATTTTTTTTATTAAAATATATTTCTTGAAATTCTATTCAATAATTACACCATTCAAAATCAAAATCAAAAATGATTTTTTATTATTCTAATAATTAAATACTCACTTTATTTAAGATTTATCAATAATAAATGTTTAATTCAAATGTTAATTTTAAAAATAATTGTATGAATAGTTGAAATAATTAAAAGAAATCAACTACTCTTTCAATTGACTAGAATCTGAATCTCACTATTTTCTGTCTCCAAATATATATTATAAAAAAGAAAAATAATAATTTAAAAAATTTTAAAATTAATTTATAATTCTAATTAATGGGAAAACATCTCAATTCACAAATAAATATCGTCTCTCTTCAAGCTAAATCCATTCTCCATTCAAATTGCCAATTTAGTCTAGGAAATTCCCACCACCTTCTATTTCCATACAATTCAGATGAATTATAATTACAGAACTTCATATGGTATTGTAGAAATCACAACATTCCAATTTTATTTCAATGAAAGTGTAGGACCAAAACAACACAAAGATAAAACTACAAAATTATTAATTTTAAGTTCTCAAAATTTGAACAATTTTATGATTGAAAATTCTTTTAGCGGTCACACCCACTAACCCAAGTCAACAGTGAAGTCATTGCAATCACCAATTCATCGTGTGCTGCTTTATATAATTTGTAGGTTAATTGGCAATTCAACATTTAAATATTCCCTTGAAAAAACCAAAGTTAAAGTAAGCTTTTCTTAATTATCTTTGATGACCTCATATTGTCATTATTAATTATTTAATTACCCCACTTTTAGTACCCACACTTAATACAACAAATATACACTATGTACACTAAGCACACACACTGTATATAGCAATTAGACACGGTATATATAATATGTACACACGATGTATATATTAAGTACACACGATGTATGCAATATGTACACACTATGTATACAGCTAGTACACATGATCTATACAACTAATACAAACGTCGTATACAGCTAATACACACTATGTATATAGCTAGTACACACCATGTATACAGCATGTGCACATTGTGTATATATTATGTATACACGGTGTACACAACTAGTACACACGGTGTACACACCAAGTCTTTCTGACCGTTATTTTAATATACATATTACTTGTTTGTACAATTAGAGAAATTGGATGTGGATGACAATAATAACTAAGAGATTTAATATCAAATATATACATTATGTTGATTTTAAAGAATGGATACTTTCTAGCATAAACTTCAATGTAAAAACAACTAATTTAGGTATGCTTTCTCAAAGCTTTAGTTTGTTTATTTTTCCTAATGTAAAAACAAAAGTTTGTGTTCACTAAATATTTCAATCAAATACGATTCAACAGGACATTTTTTTGGAAAGAAGCAACTATAATGCTATTTTACCAAGTGTTTGAGAACATGTAATAGAAATGTTCTTAGCTCACCAAGCCAATGATTAGTCAACCAACTTAAACAATTTCTTATACTTATTTATATTGTACCTACAATGGTTTCATAATATCCAAATCTCGCTCATCGGTTTTGCCAACTGCTTTTTGAGCTTGTAACTCCATGGACTCTCAGACAAGTTGGCTTAAAAAGTCATGAGTAAACTTGAGCAAATTTAATAATAAAAGAGATATTTTTTAACCAAAAAAAAGGAAAAATTAAAAAATGAATTTATACTATTTTACATAATTTAATGGCAAATTTAGTCGTTTTTCCTTCATTTAATTTTTGATAACTATGGAAAATACATCTTCAAAGGCCCAATCAGATTGGCCCAACAACACTTAACACAACCCAAACCCAATAAGAAAAAAGAAAAACGTGAGTTGGAAGACAAGACAGGAAGGCATGATGTTCGATCGAACTGATAGGGCAGCATGTCCTGTCAGCCCACTGACACAAGTCAATGCCCATATTCTCCACCTGCTCCCTATCACATCACCGCTCACCTGCTCCAACTGCATGTTATCTCGCCCTAAGGTACTGGAGTACCCCTCCAAAGAACTCCTATAAATAGCTTGAAATACAATGGCTCCAGGTATTGATTATCTGAGATTTTCTCTCTAAAAGCTGCTAACTTAAGCTTCGGAGTGCTAACGCCCAGGTTCGACCGGGCACTCCTTCTTGTAGATTTTGTCAACCGAACGGATCATCAGCTGCCAGCTCTCCTTCTTACAGATAAAGTCAAATCTTGCTTTATCATTTGGTACTTTCGTTGAGAGAAAATGGCAAGCTCGAGATCCAATGAACAAGCAACTTCGAGAGAGTATAATCACAGTGGCCAAGGTAAATCTAAACCCTCAGAAAGAAGAGAGAGGTCTCCCAGATCCCCTACTAGGGGCTACCTTCTTCCAGAATTCAACGACATAGCCATGCGACAATTGAAAGATACCCCTATCACCAACAGGGACATGCGTGCCATCCTTAGTGACTTCACTAAAAGCATAGTCCAAACTTTGAAAAAGGGAAAAATGCCCAGAACTTATAAAAGAAGTCATAAAATGAATTTCACAACCAAAGACTTCGAAAGAAGAAGAAAAAACGGGATTTTCATCAACGAGCTAGGAGCTCATGATAGTAGAAGGATGAGGGCTAAAACCCCAGGTAGATATGATAAAGGGAAGGGCACAATGTCCTTGAGTAGAGATTTTTCATACATTTCCAGCAGATCTTTCACCTCGTCCATTGGGGACGATTTGGCTTTGATGTGCACGCCTAACATAGCTACATGAAGGGGCGAAGAGATGAATATGCCTCAGTAGCCATAAGCAGGGAGGATAAATGGTTCAAGCAGAAGCTCAAGCAGTTTGGCTTGACAGGCTAAAAAAAATGAGTATTTGAGGACAACACCTGCGGCAACACAACCTCACCATTTTGTAGGGAAATCACAGAGTCAGAGCTACCTCCTAGATGGCGAGACGTGATAATGGACAGGTATACAGGTAAGATTGACCTCGCTACTCATCTTACAAAATATCTAACGAAAGTACAGGTATACACCTACGATTAAAGGATTGCCTGTAGGATATTCCCTACCATGCTGGGAGGAGATGCTCTCATATGGTTCCATGAGCTCCTGCAGGGTTCAATCACCTCTTTTCGACAATTAAAGGAGCTGTTCATCACACGGTTTATTGTACAGACACAAGTGCCAAAATCTGTGAGTGATCTATACAATCTCTATCAGAAGACCGATGAAAGTTTTTGAGACTAAATCGATAGATTTCAAGCCACAATGTCGAAAGCGAGGAATGTAAGCATGGAAATGGCATCCATTGCCTTAGCCAATGGCACTATTGATAGGTCATTATTTGAATCAATTACAACAAGGCCACCAATCATTTTTTTCGATATGATGGAAAGAGCTAGGCAACACATTCAGCTGGATGACGCCTTGAGGTCCAGTCAAGGTAGAAGAGGCAACGTTTTGGATAGGCTACAGCACCCGAAAAGGTGGTCATTCAACTGCGTTCCAATGTCCGAATGGATTATGAGGAGCCCTGAGAAAGTCTCCACTTCGAGAAATTTGAGAAAACGAAAGGAGGCAGAATGATTAAGGTTCGATCGGGGTACCGGTTAGTAGGCTCAAACTTTCACTCCACTCAACACCAATCCTGCGCAAGTGTTGATGTGGATTAAGGAAAATAACCAAAAGGTGAACCGGCCAAAGAAGATGGATAAGAAAAGTTAAAGGACCAAGAACCATAATAAGTACTGCAAATTTCACAAGGATGTCGGTCACACAATCGACGAATGTGTTGGAATTTATCGGTTACATGCATCTCATACATAAGCGAAATTTAAAATTTTTAACCAATATTATTGATCTTGCCATGAATTTACAATATTCATATTAGTGAGAATAAGAAAAATCACCTTTGATTTTTGTTGTACAGTTGGTTTTCCTTCGCATCGGGTTGTCGCAAACCACTGTGTCTAAAATCGAACACCTCCAATGAGTAATCCATACTAGAGAATGATAGAATGAACCAACAATTGGGAAAGAATAAGGAGCTAGCCAAAAAATCCCTTGAGCTAGCAAGGGAGGTGGTGGCTAGGGTTTTTGGAGGAGAGAAAAACTATTTCTTTTAATTATTCACTTAACCCTAATTTTCACATCACTTGGATTTTTATAGTTAGGTTAAAAATCCAACTTTATAATATGATTGGACTCTTTAAAATTGCTGGAGAATTATTAATTGGACTTCTGGAATTATTTATAATTATTTGGGCTCAATTAAATCCAATTTAAGCTCTTTCACAAAAGACTATGCATAAAACCCACAAACTAGGCCCTTTGTACATATACTTGGATTTAATTATCCAAATGAATTCCAAATCTAACCAAATTAAATATGTAGGCTCCATAACACTTATGTAACATATTTAATTTATTTTGATCCAAGAAATAGGCCTCTAAGGTCTTTTGTTTTGGAGTTGGTGTGTGACCCTTCTTCAAGAGGGCTTCTATGCCAACTTCATTTCTTTAGCCCTTTATTATTCCTCCAATGGACCTATTAATTATTATATCAGCCCTATAACACTTATAGTCCAATAATAATTAATTATGAAGTACATTATTTCAATTAGGTCTAATTTTGCATAATATTTTCTCAAAAGTTCAGCAAACAATTTTACTTGATCATAATTAATTAAACTCTTTAATTAATTATTATCTTATTCACATCTCTATCCCCGTAATAATATCAAATATTATTATCCTTGTCATTTTACCATTTTATCATTTTTCTCTATATGTGTGTGACCTATTGGGTTCCTGCCCATGTTGGCAGTATAATATGTAATTGTGAGTTTTATTCAAAACTCACATGATTTAAACTCCTTTAAATTATTTTATCAATCCCTATTGATATTCTTGATACATTATTATACAAGTCATGATTGGCCTCTAACTGTGCATCATGACTACCCCAATGTCAGGAAAGTCAAGTGGTTTGACTATACCCTTCCATAGAAACAGTTACCGTGCAATTACTCCTTTCACCACTCTTATCTCAATTAGATTCTGAGTATGGATTTCTGTCAACTCATATAAATCTAATCATGTATGTTCTATTAATTTAACCATTGTTTTCAAAATTCCCTCCTTGGATCTCTATCCATTTTGGCATATTACTCTGGCCAGAGATTCTCTGAACAAGGCAATTACAGAATCATGCGAGATAACTTCCCTTATTAAATCTGGGATGGTGAATCCGTTGTCAATCACTCAAATATCTTCAAGTAGGTCATGATATATCCAATCTTCTAACTATGTTCACTCCCAGTTGGAAGTAATCAGTTATGGAGTCAAAACATACCACTTGCTACTTAAGATAACTTTGGTGATCTCAAGTCTAAGGATACTTGCACAACCGCTATGAAGAGATTCATCACTGACATAGATTTAATATCCATGTGAGGACTCTCTATGCAGGTCTCCAATGAACTTGTTCTTCTAACAAGCATTCACATGTTAGCTTTGATTATCTTTCATAATCACAGTTATGAAAACCACTACTTGAACCATTCAAGAAGCATAACATGTGCTAGTATGTCCGAATTAACAATATCCTTATCTTGTTAATTCTATGACTAGGGATATTTAGATATTAACACATTTGCATGCAATAGATATCTCATATCATGAACACTTTCATTATTGTCTTTGCACTGTGTTTATAATATCTAAGACTTCATTTATTAATTTAAGATTTACAAACTCATGTATTTAAATATAACATTAATAAATGAATGATGCCTTTTATTAAGAATATAAATTTATACATATGAAAAACATCCCTATTTCATGGGCTCTAGGGCATACTCTCTAACAGAATGTCACCAGTTGAAAGAAGAAATTGAGCAACTCTTACAAAGAGGATACCTCAAAAGGTTTGTAGGTTCGACCCGAGGGACAAGCCCCTGTAGACAATCGGACCATAAGAAAGATGATTCCGATGATGACGATGACGACGATGAGTGGAGAAAGCTAAAGAATGCAGATCCATGCCGATCATATGCTGGCGTTATAAATATGATATTGACGGGTCATCTTATGGAGAGGATCTCTCCAGAAAAAAAATGAGGGAAGGGCATTTATCTCTCCCATACATCTGAACAACCAGCCCCAGTCACCATATCAAGTAAGGATGCATTTATCCCTCATGAAGATACCCTTATCGTTAGGGCACGGATCAATAATTTTGATGTAAAAAGGATACTGGTGGATAATGGAAGTGTTGTGAATGTGCTTACATTACAAGCCTACAGAGCAATGGGGTTGCTGATCGAAGAGCTCAAGCAATAATGTGTAGTGTCTTTCTAAGTAGGCTAGTTCTAGAAGGCTCGAGCAACAATGTGTAATGTCTCAAAGGAAAGATGTATTATCCTCCTTTGGACCTAGCACACATTATTTCTTCTTTATTTAGTCCTAGTACTTTTATTCGAGGCTTACAGGGGGTTCATCTCGTTCAGTAGTAGGCCCATATTTGCCTCCGTTATTATTAGAATAGGCATTGTAATCCCATTATTAGTTTTCAACGAAAGTATTAAATGATAAATCCTAAAATTCAATAAAAGAGATAAGCCATTTGGTGGGATCGAATGGATATAATGTTGGGAAAAGAATGCCTACTTGGCCCGATTGGATATTGTCGAATTAGATCCTGCAAGAAGACTAGCTTGAGTAGACCAGACATAAGTACTTCGAACCTTAAGTCAGTAAGGGACTTGGATCAGTAGAGTATAGAGAGAAAGATTGAGAGTTCAACCTATTTTGTGTGTGTGATGACCTGATATTTGTAGGGGACGTCTAGAGCCACTTGAGTGGTCTACTCAGATGTCAGAATAGGTATTCAGTGATGTGATAGTAAGCAAGTGATGGATGGGAATTAGGCATGTGTCAGTAGGACATCGAAGGTCAAGCCTTGTTAGTACGAGCGGATGACTTTATCACCTTAGTTCCTATACCTGCTTGTCCACTTACATTAGGGCCTTTAGAGAGCTAGACTTAGGCCTTATTGGACCAGTCTCCTTAGGGAGCTTTAGGTCAGACTTGAGTTGGTCTTGTCATTGTTGGGCCAGGGTTACAAATGACAATTTAGGCATTATCAAGATGTATTAATGATCCATTCTCAATTTGTGCATCTTAGAGTCATGAAACCAAATGGGAAAAAGTTTTTTCGTTACTATCATTTATGCTTCGCCAAGCTTGATGACACGAAAACTTATATGGGACCATATACAAAGGTTTAAAGGTAGTATATCAAAGGCATGGATGTTGGGCAGTGATTTTAGTGAAGTTATTTCTTTCATTAACCAAAAAGATGCTAGGGCTCATTATTTAAGAAGGGTAGAGGAGTATAATCGATGGGTGAACAAAATGGAGTTTGCAGATATGTGATTATATGGTTATCAATTTACATGGAGGAGATATAAAATGCAAGCATGATTGGATCATTTTTTCTATAATCTAGAAAAGAGGGTTATGTTTGAAAAGGTGCAGGTTACAAATCTACCTTTTGGTCATCGGTACCATTGCCTATACTTTGGGAAGAGATTCAGTAGACAGGTCTTTATACGTAAGATTTCAGTATGATCTTGCTTACTAAATGATCAATTCTTTCCAGGATATAGTGTGTTATAATTGAGGCCAAGGTATGTTGTTTACTAAAGCCAAGAAAGTGTTTACAGATACTATTATGCAATGGGCGAAACATATGTACAAAGACATTTTTAAATAAAAGCATCGCGTTACTATCTCAACTGGCTAGTATTCAAAAACAAAATGAGTTTCAAACCTCTCATTATCTCTATCGATTGGAAACAAAGTTAAGGAATGAGTTGGAGATGGTGTTATACAAAGCAGAATTAAATTGTTTCTAAAAATCCAGACATTCATGGCTTGCCCAAAGTGACAAAAATACTAAGTTTTATCATAAGATGGTGATTGTGAGAAGGAAAGAAACCGCATTAAAGGTTCGATGGATGATGAAAGAGTTTGGAGAAAGAATATTTTAGACTTAAAAGATCTTTCTCTATCATTTTATAAAAGGCTTTTGACATCAGAGGATCAGTTAGGATGTTTGGTTCAAATGGTCTCTACTTTTCCTGGTGTGGTGTTACAACAAGAGCCCAATTTGTTTAAGCCTATCACCTGCAAAAAGATGTATATAAAGCAATGTTTGAAATGAACCCAGTAAAAGCACTTGTAATGGATGGACTAACAGTTAGTTTTTATCAACATCATTAGCAAAAGGTACAAGAAAGTGTTTGTCAGTTTGTTATGGAGATATTTGAAGGAAAATGTGAGATTGGAGAAGTCAATGAAAAAATATGCTTATAATGAAAGTAGAGAACCTATAATTTTTGACTCAAATGAGACTAATAAGTTTATGTAATGTCATTTACAAAGCGGTCACAAAAATCATGATGAATAGATTGAAGGTTATGTTGCCTCACTTAATTAGTCCTTACCAAAGGAGCTTTATATCGACTAGATTAATGATCGATAATGTTATAATAACCCAAGATATTATACACACTATGTGTCATAAAATAGGAAGGAGAGGGTTTATAGAAGTAAAGATTGACTTGAAAAAAATTTATGGTAGGGTTGAATGGAGTTTTATAGAAAGCGTTCTTAAAGAGATACATATACCAAAGGAATGGGTTACATTGATTTTGGAATGCCTAAGTTCATATTCTATTCAAGTGATGATAAATGAAGAGTTAATAAAGCCTTTTGCTCTAACTAAAGGGATTAAATAATGTGATCTCTTGCCACCATATTTGTTTGTCTTTTGCATGGAAAAACTGATACATTTAATATAGGATGGCATAAATAAGTCAAGTTGGATTCTTATCAAGCTATCTAATAGTGGACCAGGTATCTCTCACCTTATGTTTACTGTTTGGGGAAGCCACGGCTAATCAAGTTGAGGTAATGAAATCATAAATGGAGAATTATTGTTTTATGTTGGGACAATGCATAAATCTTGCCAAATTGAAGATATTATTTTTCAAGAAAAGTTTCTTCAAGTAAAGTAAAAGAATTAAGCAAAGGTTGGTATTCCAGTTAAGAATGATTTGGGCAAGTATTTAGCTAGCCAACTGTTACATAGAAGAGTGAATAAGTCTACATTTGCATGGATAGTGGTGTTAGTGTAAGCCCTAGCCCCAATACATTGTAATAAAACACTTTAGTAAATAAATGAGGCATTTGTTTTATCTATTGTATTCCTATGCATATCAATTGATAGAACTATCCAAAAATATTGTTTTAGTTTAAGTTATCATGTGTGGGGCACATGGTTGTAAGACCTTGAAATAATAGAGACTTCATTCTAAATATCCCTAGTCAGTCATTGTTATGGGAATAACAATGAATTAAGACTAGTATGCTCTTTCTGATAAGTTGAGTTCTGTCTTACGGATCATAAGGACAAGAGTGTCAATCAGAGATCATAGATACATGTTTAGAACATGGTATCTGAATTCGATCCATTCATGAAAATTCTATATGGTACAAGTCATAAGTGTTTCTCGTATGCAAGTTTTGCATCGGAGTTCTTAGACCTAAAATCTCTATGAAACTCTTTATGAATTACTGTGAACTTTGACATACACCTAACGTGCTCATAACAGAGTGACAAGTATGGGTATGCTTGGGTATGCATTGATTCATGTTAGAGAGCATGAGAGAAGTGAATGGATTACCCCTCTCAATAAGAGAGAAAATATCATCGGCCACTTGATCAGTGAACTGAGAAATGTATGGCCATACCGAGATGAAATAATGAGTAATCATTATTTATTTGAGAGTTCAGTGTCACTGGAATATCAAGAAAGGAATTAATATATATAAGAATGACTAGTTCCATGCCTTATATTAATTCTAATATTTATGGGTAAGAGACTATACAAAATTGCATTAGGTCACAAAATACCATTTGCATTTTCATTTAATTTGGAATGCTATAATATCTTGCTAGAGAATATATATAGCCTTTGAATTAATTCATTAATTCATTGCCAATATTAAATGGACCTATAGGTTCGCACACAAAGCATTGGGCTTAAAATATTTAAATAAAGTATTGGGCATTAATTTGGATTTTTAATTAAAGTCAAATTAATGTGTGTAATGGGTATTAAAATTGCTATTGGACTTTGGTCCATGAGAGAGAGAAATTCAGCCCATAAGGTTTAATTTCAATTAATTAATTATCTTGTATTAATTAAGTTAATTGAGTATTAAAGCCTAAAAGAATTTAAATTAAATTAAATCACTTAAATAAAAATTGAAGTGACCGAAATTCCAAGATAAATATCAAGGGAATTTCGGCACACGTATAATTCTTAAATTAAGTGATTTATTTGATTAAATATCTTAGATTTATTTCAAATTAATTCAAAAGAGTTTGAATCAATTTATGTTACTTATTTTAAGGAAGTGATTAAGAATGATTTGGCTACCAAATAGGAAGTGGATCTCGGCATTATCACTTTGAATAACAAGTGATATATTTTGAATATAAAAGAAATAAACCCTCAATGGCGTGAACTAGTTCTCTCTCTCACAAAATTTTCTTGGCCGAATTCACAAGAAGGAAAGGATTGTTCCTTGTTCTCTTGTGTTCTTGGGCAGCAATAGCAACTAAAAGAAGTGCAAGATCAAATCTTATAGCTTCAATCCTTTGCCATTACACAATATTTAAATAGAGAGCTATCAATCTCGATTTTAAGCCGTCATTGCAATTGTGTGTGTGAACATAGAGAGAAGTGGCGTAAAGGTTGTTTCTTTGTCATTGGTGGTAAAGATCTAAGGCAAACAAATCCTTCTTGGTTGCTGGTCATCATCAAAATCAAATCTTAAAGTGCATCTAATGTTGTAAGTTTTAAAACCCTAAAATTGCATGTTTTCGATTCTTGTTTATGGATTGAGTGGCATGTATGATCAAATTTACTAATTTTTCGCTGCATGATCATTATATAAATGCCATTTCATATTCCATCAAGTGGAACGTATTCAGGTAAAGCTAGCTGGGTGGAAAGGTATTTGTCTCTCTAAGGTAGAATGAGTTGTAATAGCTAAGTCAATAATAGGTGCCTTGCCTAATCATATAATGTTGACTAGTTTGCTGCTTAAGGGTGTATGTTAAAAAATTGATAAGATTCAATGACAATTTATATGGGGAGGACTATAGTCAAGGAAAGGATTGAATTTGGTGCTGAACGGTGTCTAGTAAGTGTACTAGATCGGCTAAGTAATATAGGAAAATATAATTATGACCCAAAATATCGAACCCAAGGAAAACTTGTGTTTGTATGAGTAATTTTAATTTTAAAACCAAATTTGTGTGTAAAAGAAAGAAGAGAAATCCCAAAATTATGATGATTGAAGATTTAAAACTTAAAGCAGTATTTTAAAACTAAAATAAAACAATTGAAAGAGTTGAAATAAATTTTAAAAAAACAAGTAAATTGAATGAGGTAAAAAAATCAATATTAAAAGCAACTTTCACTAAAAGACTATCCACCTTAACCAATATTGCTATGACTTAATAAAAAAGAAACACACAAGTGATTATGGAGAATTTAGATTAACAAACCCAGATAACTTTATTCAAGATTATCATTCCAAGCATCAAAATTTTCTTATTCAAATAAACTCAACACTTAGCATAAAGACCTGAATTAATTCTCCTAGATGTTTATCAAAGCCTTTTTCAAGAGATTTAACTTTCATCTATTCTTAGTTACACTTTTATCAATCTCAATTTACTTAAATCAACACAAAATTATAGCTTATTCAGATTATAATCATGCATTAACCTAAATAAATCAACCCAAGAACATGCAAATCAATAATCAACTTAAACCAATTACTTAACCAATGTTCATCAAGTTAATAATCAATTTAAATTTGAATAAAGACAAGACTATGTTTAAGAACTAAGAAATAATCAACTTGTATTAAATTGAAGATCAAACTTAAGTCATAACAATACAAGTTAAGGATTCAAGTATCCTTTAGTAAAAGTTAAAGAAAACTACTCACAAAACATACTTAAAATCAAAACAAAGCTTTGAAGGAAAAACAATGAAAACAAAAGCAACATAAAATAAACTAAGCTTAATTCTAAGATTGGATGCTTTCTCTGGTGTTTCAGACTCCTTTTTATAGGCCAAAGATGTAGTAGAACCCTTCTCAAACTCCAGAAATAAAATAGGAAGTGAACTCTACTAAAACAGGAAGCTCAGAGAAAATCCTTCATCGAATGGGAGACTCAACACGTGGCCACGTCTCTCCCAGTGTAATTCTACACGTGGTCACGTGTTGACCTTGGTGTTCTTCACACGTGTGTTTCCCTTGTTCCTCACACGTGGTCACGTGTCCCTCTTGGTTTTCATTCACTTGTCTTCCACATGGCCATGGGTCTCTTAGCTTCAATCTTCAAATGGCCATGTCTTCCTAAGCTTCAATCTTCACGTGGCCACGAGTGTTTTTCATCATCTAATTCACGTGGTCACGTGAAAACCTTCTGGACTCGATGCTCACTTTTCTCGCATCAATTTCTCATTTTTACAGTTTTGGCCCCAAATCTTTGCATTTTTTCCAATTTCAGCCCTTTTTTAGCAAATTGAACCTGAAAAATAACCAAAGCTATGAATTAACCTTAAAAACACCCAACTTAACAATATAACTCTAATTTAACCTAAATAATACCAAATTAACTAAATAACAACGCTTAAAATATATTAAAAACTATATATAATTCACACTTATCAAATACCTCACACTTAAACCTTACTTGCCCTCAAGAAAATTAGAACAATCCCACCTTCAAAACAATCAAACTTGTACAAAGACATACATATTTAAGACCAAACTTAGCATTTTAACAAAAGCACTTAATATAATCTCTAAATAGATCAACTTCGAACAAGATAATATAAGTTAATTTCCTTGAGTGTGTGCAAGACCAAATCATTTTAAGCAATTTTAAAAATGAAAACATCAATACAACTAGGTAATGAAGTATATAATATATGAATGCATAAGCATACAATCGGTTTCGCGCTTGAAACTCTAGAAACACAATAGGCATCTCCTTTACCACCGAAATCCGAAGGTCATCTTTGCTAAACAAATCAAAACAAACTTAAAATCTCATAGGTCTTTCAAGGGTTGTAATAGGGCTAAGGGTATGGTTACCAAAGAATTGATAAAAGATAATCAAAATGAATAGCCACTCTAAAACAAAATAAATCACTAATCCCATTAGCTTGCTCAATGCAAAAATTTTTTTTTTCATACTTGCCTTACTTTCAAAGTTTCTTTTAAGAGAAATTATGCCCTTTTCAAGAAGTTATCATAATTTTATTTTTCCTTGTACTACCCCACACTTAGATTTTTTTCATATTTGCTAAACTCTTTTTCTTTTTCTTTTCTCAAACTTTCAATCGTTCTTTTTTTTTTCATGCTAGCATTCACAAAATACTTGCATCAACTCAAGGTAATACAAGGTAAATTTTTCACTTGACTTCATCAATGACTTTGCTAAGATTTTCTCACTACACCCAATAGAACTTTAATCTCTCATAAATCCATTTAGTCCTAAAGTGACCAATTCCATATGGTGAGATAAAGGCTTTTTAGGTTATATGGTAAAACATTGAGTGTAACAAGAAAATAATAATGGTACGCATTAAGCATACCTTTTTAGGCTCAATTTGGCTTTTCAAAGGAAGCTTGGAGAAAATCCTTCGTAGAATGGGAGACTCAACACGTGGCCACGTCTCTCCCAGTATAATTCTACACGTGGTCACGTGTTGACCTTGTTGTTCTTCACACGTGGTCATGTGTGTTTCTCTTGTTCCTCACACATGGTCACGTGTCCCTCTTGGTTTTCATTCACTTGTCTTTCACGTGGCCATGGGTCTCTTAGCTTCAATCTTCACTTGGCCATGTCTTCCTAAGCTTCAATCTTCATGTGGCCATGGGTGTTTTTCTTCATCTAATTCATGTGGTCACGTGAAAACCTTCTGGACTCGACGCTCACTTTTCTCACATCAATTTCTCATTTTTATAATTTTGGCCTAAATCTTTGCCTTTTTTCCAATTTCAGCCCTTTTTCAGCAAATTGAACCTGAAAACAACCAAAGCTATGAATTACCCTTTAAAACACCCAACTTAACAATATAACTCTAATTTAACCTAAATAACACCAAATTAACTAAATAACAACGCTTAAAATATATTAAAAACTATATATAATTCACACTTATCAGGTGCAGTGGGATAAAGTATGTATGCCTAGAAATAATAGAGGATTAGGCATCCACGAGAGCCATGATCAGAATTTTGCATTGCTCATAAAGGTGGCTTAGAGATGGATAATAGATCCTAAGGCTTTATGGGTCAGATTGCTAAAGGGGAAATATTTGAGGGAAGAACATATATGGGGATTGAAGTGAAGAGAAATTATTTTTCTTTATTTTAGAGAAGTTTGATAAAAGTGGTACAAGAGTTTAAAATGGGTTTAACAGTTAATATGGAGGCAAGAACAACATATAATTTTTGAAATGATTGTTGGGTTTTACATAGACCATTAAGACAAGTCATGCTGACTAATCCTCCTTTTGAACAACTTAGTGGGGTGGTAAGGTAATATATGGATGGCGATAAAAAAATGGCAATGGGATTTGATGGATATGGTGCTTCCACGTGAAATATGTCCAAAAATTGCTAGTATTTGATTGAGTGAGTCTCTGAGTCAAAAAGATGTTTTTAGTTGGAAACTTAATAGTAAAGGCCATTTCACGACTAAACTGGCACACTATATATTATGTGCAAATGAACAAGAGCATTTAGAGAACTATATGATGTATGAAAGTGCAAGGGAGAATTAATATGTTTCTATGATTAGTGTTTTAAAGCAGCATAATTGAAATGCCCTATAACGCCTCAATAGACCAGGGGTGTTAAGATCCAACTATTAACATAAAGTCATTAAAATTATCAGCAATATATATATATATATATATATATATATATATATATTTGATAAAAATTATTGAATCCTTTACAAATACACTTGAAAGATACATGCTTATAAAAATTCTCCCACATATCTCATCTAATTCTCACAAAATCAAAAAATTTCTATTAATTTCTCTTACCTTTTATCTTAAAATTCTTGGCCTTCTTTTGATACCAGCTCTTTACTAAGTTAAAGAGGAGTCGTTTAATACTACCGATTCACCTAACATTTATCTTCATAAGAGACTTAAGAACCACTCATCAATTTCATATTTATTCCCTGTTAAATAGTTTCTAGCATTTTTAGTCCACATAAACACCTGAAAATTCCAACGTAAGAGAGAAATTCTAAAAGATTCCTCAATAAGAAGCCTAATAGATTTAAGAAAGTTACAACAAAGTCTTGTGACATTGACTTTTGTAAAATATATTGAACATTTTCAATTGATCCCAGATTAACAATGATGACAGGTTAAAGGTTAGGAGTCTGGTAGCTCAAACCACCTATAAAAAATGAAAAACCAATGGGTTTTCCAATAAGAGAGCCTCTGATGGTTAAATTAGCAAAATTCTGGTGAAGATAGAGGTTTCAAGTGATGAGAAAGAGAAAAAGATGCCTTTACTTACCTTATTTTCCTCTTGTATATGTCATTAATTTCCTCTACATGAGTAGTGGGATGAAATTCCATTACTTTCAGTTATCTTCCGTACTTCTCTTATTTTGGGAGAGACGTGGGGGAGAGGAAATTGCTTCTACCTGATATTGTGGGATTTCCTGGGATGCTAACTTATTGAGTGAGGTCAAGCTTTTTTAGGATTCACATTGTTCGAGCTCTTGGTGAAGAGAGATCTAACCAGTCTGCATCAGTTTACCTAGCTTGCATGTGGGATTGGTTGGGCTACTAGTTAGGCATGTTATCATAAATTCCCTCTCCCCAGGGTAAGGACATTTATGTCCGCCTCTTGTCACCTGTCCTATAAGGCCGACTTGGATGACACCTGGTTTTAATCGAGGCATTTAAGGCCAGCCATAATGACTTCCTCTTTTGTCGTGTAACAACTGTTATTTATTACAAGGAATGCTTCATTTCCTATGCTTTATCGTAATGACAAGACCGTTATTGCCGATCATCCACCATGTTTACGGCTAGTAAAGGGCTTTGATTTATATATAAGCCTTCCTCCTCCTTTCTTGTTATTTTTCAAGTCTGATTTATCTTTATTTTTTGCTTCATCCTTTTCTCTTTTCTAGAGCAATCTATCGCAGAGGCTTTGGCACATCAAAATTTCTTGCTTCTTCATTTGCAATCTACCATTCTCCTAGTTTTTCTCGGCATTCTTCACCTTATCAGGTTTGTTATTCTTCTTCCTTTTTTTCTATTTTGTTTGACAATAAATGCTTCTGAGGATTCCAATAAGAGAGAGGGGGTAGGCAGGGGAATCTCGATCGATGGTGCTTCTAGTTCCAGTAGTAGTTCAGCTTCTGTGGATGAAGCACCATTTTTTAAATTCAGGTAATTGATAACCATTTCACAATCGAAGAGGATATCCCTTCATTTGCCCAGGGTAAGCAACATTTGTTCATCGATGAAAGAAAATGAGCTCCCCATTCTACTTGGCAAAGTGACGGCTTCTAACCAGTACATTGTCAATGTATTTAGCTCCTCCCAAAAGGCGAACACGTCATTTACTAATAAGTGAAATATAGCAATCTATGAGGCACAGTTAGAAGATGGAGTTCATCTTCCCTTAACTCCATCCAAGGTAGAGGTGCTCAATTATTACGACATGACTACTGGGCAACTCTATCCCAATGCTTGGCGTATGTTTTTTTCTTTACAAATCTAGGCAGTAGAGTATGGCATAAATTTGACCCTTAAACTCTCTAAGCTACACATATGGTTGGTTTCCATGTCGGGGCAGAAGACCACAATTACATATAGGCTCGAGCAGGCCATAGGGCCTTCTGCAGCAGTTCGAACTTTGTTAAAAAGTGGAAGGACCACTATTTTTTATGGAGAGTTTGCAAAAAAAAACTTTTTTTTATCTACACTACCTGGAGTCGGTTCGTCAATCGCAATGACAATGGTTTGTGGTTGACCGAAGAAGAAGAGCTGATTTTAACTCAGTGGAGGGAGATTGCTCGAGATAAGTGAAATCTTAGAAATTTGCTTGATCCCTATGATTCTGAGTTTGTTCCATGAAAGAAAAAAGGTATCATTTTATTTATGTGCTAAGCGTCGTTGATCCTGTCTTTAATTTTCTTTGTTTTTACAGTTATGAAAAGAGGAGGTAAACAGATAATGGCTGACATCATGCGAGCTAAGAGGCAAAAGACTATCGATGCTACTGTTAGCATGCTTGCCACTACACCGAGACTGTGTTTGGCTCTGCTACTGAGGTTACTTGTACTCTTATTGTAGTAGTGATAGTAAATGAATAACCATCATGAGGAGCTTCAAGTGGTCAAGCTAAGGAGTGAAACATGAGCTCACTGCCTTCTGTGGAGCTAGGAGTTATGGTCAAAATGGAATGATTTTATCGGACTCTAATTATTGAAGTCTTTAATTTCTAAGAGAAGTAGGGGAGTTCTTACTCCAAAAAGAGTGAAGGGTTTACCATTTTTGTACATATGGTGTCCTGTGTGCCAAATGAGGTGGCTCTCCTTTTAAGCTTAAATGTGGAGCAGTTGTCCTTGGTTATAAAAAGGAACCAAGTGGAGGTACATTGTTGTGCATTGTGAGTTCGCCTATTAATTGTATTACTCTCTAACCTTTCCCCCATTTCCTAAACATTATTTGTAGGGGTCAATGATTATGGGTGTTGTCATTACCATGATGAATGTTTTGATCTCCAAGTGGAGGTAGGCATATTCTACTTCTGGTGATCTCCGCTTTAAGCTGAACGAGTCTTTCCTCAAGGCCACAGCGGTTGAGAAGAAAGCTAAGGAAACGACGAAGAAATTTGCCGAGCTGGAGGCATCCTCTGCCCAAAAAAAAAGAGAATGCCCCAGTCCTTATGGATGAGCTAGAAAAGATAAAGCTAAAAAAGGCAAAGTTAGAGAGGAAGTGCTCGAAGTTGGAGCAAAAGTGCTTAGAGTAGGAGGAGAAAGAAGTGCAGCTGGTTACCATTAAATGCTTGGCTTTTGGAACTAATCTTTCTACTGCTGTAAAAGAAAATATGCCAAGCTAAACTTGTCCTGGATGGATGATGTGTACCCAGATGAGGACTACCTCATTTGTATAAATTGTTTATGAACAATAATTCACTGTTTTCTCCTTCGTGTTTGTGTTCTTCAAAACTTTTTTAAGCTTTTCTATTTTTTATTGAGATTAAATGTTTGTCAAATGTAAGGATCGATGTCCTTTTAGGTATAGATATTTGGTGAGCTTTGTTAGTTTTTGTGCCGATCAGTTGGCCTTATAGTCATAGGTTGATGTTTGGTTTGGCAAAATTTCCTTAATGATTAAAATGAGAGGCGACTTAGTTGGCGATATTGCCGAAAAATAGCTCAAGTCGTAATAAGTTGTTATGGCAATTATGCCAAACATCATTAAAGCATAAATGCAAAACTTAGAAATAAGCTAAATTGAGCTCGGTAAAAATGAATAAATTTCATTGATTGTTATTCGTTATAGACATGTGCTCAGAAGGTTGTGTGCATCGATGAGCTAAAAAATGCAAACAATAGAATTAAAACTGAATTAGCAATAATGTCGAGCTAGTTTAACCAAACAAAAATAAGAAAGAAAAAATGGATTATTTCGAGCTAATGGTATTATAACTTGAGGCTCAAAACATTCCATGAGTGTGGAAGAACTTTGCTGAAGAGATCTTCTAGTTTGTACGTGCCACCTTTCATAACCTCGCGAATCATGTATGGCCTTTCCCAATTTAGGTTTATCTTGCCCACTTCTGCCATTGCCTAAGTGGCTATTACTTTCTTCAATACCAACTGCCCCCACATGAATAGACTTTGGTTTTGCCCTTCGATCATGGTATAATGCCATGCACTATTTATATGCTGCTGACTATACCTAGGCGAGCTTCCTTTTCTCCTTAAGCCGGTCTAAGTGTTAGAGTATATTAGCCCCATTTTTACCATCATACTGGGAAGTTCGCATGCTCGGGATTCTTATCTCGCAGGGAATGACTGCCTCTATTTCATAAATTAGAGAGAATGTTGTTACTCTTGTGGCTGCTCGAGGTGAAGTCCGGTATGCCTGACTATCTGGACTCAGTCTGACTAATCTTGCCTATGTCCTACGTTAACCTTCCTATGTCCTCCCTCTCCTTCTCAGTATTTGTGTCATTATATGCATTATAAGGCAGGTGCCAAGTCTCATCCATCCGGATGTACTTGTGAGCTCGGGATATTAGCTTTAGTAAAATCATTGGGTGGTTTTTGACTTAAAGAGCTCGGGACATGAGCTCGGGTTATAACTCTCATGTTTCTGATCAACACATTAATTGCCACCTCCAAATTGAGGTTCTATATGTCCATCACTACTACATTGAACCTTTCTATATAAGCTCATAGGAGTTCTCCCTTCTCTTGCTGGACTTGATTCAGATCGGCTAACACCTTGTTTGGTATGATTGCTCCCACAAACTTCGCGATAAACATATTGTGAATTGCTCAAAGTTTTTAATGGAGTGTTCAGAGATATTGTAGAACTAGATCTGGGCTGAGTCCGTCGAAGTCTGGGGAAAGATCTTACACAGTGCGGTATCATCTGCTGTTAACACAAGCATGGTATGTTGAAATTGGTTGATGTGAGCTCGGGAGTCGGTATTACCATTGTATTTTGGTAGGTTTGGTAGGTGAATTATGGGGAAAGACATAGCTAGGATTTCTCTTGAGAGTGAGGAACGAAAACTGCCTTGGTATTATAGAGTATTTCGATTTTGGTATCATAGCATAAGGTCTTCGAAGAGCCTTTCAAATTGTTTGGTTGTGAGGGTGATAGTGGACATGGGTCACTACAAGAAAATAATAAAATAGCAACGAAATTCATTTCATTGCTAATTTAGCAACGAAAAACCAATTTTGTTGCTAAAATTTGTTGAATTTTTAGGGAATTAACAACGGCATACAAATGGTTGTACTTCGTTGCTAAAAAGGAGGGAGATTTTAGTGTCAAAATTTAGCAACGAAAAATAATTTTTGTTGCTAAATATGGCGGCACTTGATAGCGAAAAAAAATTGGGATAAAAATTAGCAATGAAAATTAAATTTCGTTGCTATAAAATAATTTTGTTGCTAAAATAGTAACGAAATTTATATTTCGTTGCTAAAATAGTAACGAAATTTATATTTCGTTGCTAAAATAGCAACGAAAATCAATTTTCATTGCTATTTAGGTCCCATGGAGGTGCAAAAAATTTGGGTCCAAATATAGCAACGAAAATTAAATTTCGTTGCTAAATTAACAACGAAAAATATTTTTCGTTGCTATTTAGCAACCGAAAATAATTTCGTTGGTAATTTGGTCCCAAAGAAGTAAAAACTTTTGGGTCCAAAATTAGCAACAGAATTATATTTTCGTTGCTAAAATAGCATCGAAAATATTTTCTGTTGCTATTTCACCTAACCCTAGGTATAAATTGTCCATTTTTCTGCATTTTTTCTTTTTGCGCCTCTAGCATCCCCCCTCTCTCTCTCATGCTCTCTACCTATTTTCTCCCAACCATTTCCTTGCCCTCTCCCTCAGATCTTCATCAATTTTTGAAGAATAACTATTTTTAGGAGGAAAATCAAAGACTTCTGAGTTTCATGCTGTCGTCTTTCTTTCAGATCTGATCCTTTTGCAGGTCAGTGGTCTATGCTCTCTGTTTTTAATATCTCGACAAAATGTGTCTCTACTTCGTTTGATTTTCTGTTCTTTGATTTTGTTATTTATTTATTTTCTCCTCTTCTACCAGTACATCGCATGCTTCCTTGTGATTTCTTATAGTTGGGTGTTTGTGTTTGTGATTTTTATTACATTTTGCATGTAGCTGGTTTTATCTGAGTGATTTTTAAACGGGATATTGAGTGTTTGTGGCATCTCCTTTGATCTGGTCTATTAGAATTTTAGTTTATTATTATGGGTTTCTTTTTGGTTTGTGGGTTTGTTCAGTTTATGGGTTACTTTCAGGTATGTGAATCATAGCTTCGATTTTGATAATCATAGTGTCTGCGAATTAGAATGAGGACTTAGTGGTTTGTAGATTGTGTGAGTTTAAAATGTGACTGTGGGATCATTTAAACTTCAGGACGGATTTGTAGTTTGCAGATTTTAATATGGCTTGGTTCTGTTTTCAATCAACTAAGCTCTAGCTTTTGAAATGTGCTCCAATTTGAATTTTGATGGTGTGCTTTGGTTTATCTTGGTATTTGGGATGGTTGGCCTTAACGCTTCTTGTATTTTAGTAGCTTAGAGATTGGTTGTGCTGTTGTTGTGATTCGGGGCCAGACAAACAAGTGTCATTAGACTATAGGTCGGTCCGTTCTGTGATTCAAAATGAAGTTTTTCTATCTAGTGGGATAATTTTTTAATGGAGAAGTGGTTAAATAGGTTTTTGGATTTAGATTAGTCTTGCATGACATGTGGTGTTGATCCATAGAGACTTTGGGTTTTGAAAAGAAGCACTTTTACAGTCAGTAACATTCTTATAGTGTTATTAAGTTACTAAAAGCTTCTTAGGACTTTGTGTTATACAGATGGTTTGCTATGGAAAATGGAGAAGAGAAGCCTTCTGCTAATCACAGAAAATGATATAGAGAAAGAAGTGATATTGAATTGTGAAACTATGAAAGGATTATAAGATTGATATAGCAAAGAATAGCTTTGAACCTTGGCATAGAATTAAAGAATCAGTCATTAATGTGGTTGGCATAAGTAATGTTGCTTGGCTTGTAAATTTTGCAAGGAATCTAATGTCGTCTTTAAACAGGGATGTTGTTTACCAAGCAAATTTCCCAATAGGAAAGAAAGTTCCCAAATTGAGATTTTGCTACTTAATTTGTGGGAAACAAATCTTTACTTTAGTCGGTATTTTGTAGTATAGTAGTAATGACTTTAATCGTTTAGTAAAGAAAAGTAATGAATTAAATTGGAATTATAGGCATAATATCAGTAAATTCATGCTTGCAAAAATGCTCAGTATCTTAAATACTTGACCTTCATCTTCAAATTGAGATTGAGAGTTATTACATTATAAAGAAATTCTCAATTTCATAAATAAGCAATATTAAGATTACAAGGATGCAATATATAAATCCGGCTTAATTTATAAATATAATGAGCTAAATGAAATTAGGAGTAATACTATGGTATTGCAGTGAAAATAGTGTCACTGATCTCTAAATCAATATTATTCAGTACTATTGTGAAGCTTGTAATCTAGATCGTATGTCTATTTTTAACAGATACAGTAAGAAGCAAACATAGCATGATTACTTTAGCTATAACCTGAGATTGATAAAATAAAATGAAAAAATAGAGGGCATTGACATTTAAAACTATTGTATGATATGGGAATCTGAATATGAGATTAGCACTAAACAATAGGCATTAGTGTGAGCAAATGGTGCTATAGCAAACAAGTATAGGCTTTGTAGCACAGAGTGGGGGGTTAGGGGATGTAAGTGATATAGCAAGAAATAACAAGCTATTTGTGCACAAACAGCTTGCTGTTTACATATAGTACAAATAGCTTGCTATTTACATATATGTAAACAGCTTGCTGCTTGTACAAAAATAGCTTGTTGTTTACATATATTTAAACAACTTGCTACTTGAACACAAACAGCTTGCTGTTTCTTGCTATATCACTTACAGGGGGCATGCTAGCTCTATCATTTGTCTATATGATTCAGTTTTTCAATATAGACCTATAGATTTAGACGTAATTAGCTAATTAATTAATCAACCATTACAAAAATCATGTAATAGTAATATTATACTAATAAGTCGTTTGCCAGCTTACAATCTCTCTCTCTCTCTCTCTCATTTTTATTTTATTTTCCTGTTGCTAAACACGGGGATGGCCTCTGGATTTAATTTCAGTGCCAGCAGACAGATTTAGAGCATGACCATTATAATAACATACATTTGCTGAGTATGGCCATCCATGCTACCTATATGAAGTCAATATGGTATAGAGATCAAAGTATCCTATAGGCCATTTAATAATACTAATAATCCATATTGATTATCACTACAAATATTTTTTATTCAAGTTGTAACATCCGCTATATTATAAACAATTAAATACTGCTCAATTAAAAAACAAGTAAAAGTTGAGCAAATTTGAAGAGATCTGATAACAGTTCGGCTTTTTCTTTTTTTATGGGAAGGATTATACTAATCATCTAAAAAATAATTGCACTAGGGTACAAATGAGCTGTTTCTCCATGTAATATGCGCTGATATGAGCTTCCACCATATCTTTTGCCGAAAGTACTATGATATTTTGCTAGTGGCTTGTGTGATCTGATAGAATATTATCATGATATATGCTAACAGTATTAGTAAAATACTGAAAACTTGAAAATATTGTGAAAACATTAATGTCATTTAATGTACGCTGAACTTCTGCATGTGCAAGGTACTTTGCATGGTCTTTGCGTGCAATCAAGAGCTGCTCTTGTGCAGTTTCATGCCCTGACTCTGCTCCATCAGGTGTGATGAATTTTGGCTCTGCTCTATGCCGTTTGACATGAATTTTGGTGAAAGCAAAAGAAAATAAAAATAATATGGAAAAAAATAATACTAAATAAAAAGATAAAGAGTTTATGTTCGTTTGTTAGTGCTTTTTCTATTTTGATTTTATCATCAATTAGTATTTTGGATTTGTGATTTTCGAAAAAAATATAATTAAGGACATATTCATAATATCTAATATTCATTTTATTTTTTTAGTTTTGCAATAAAATTAATATAATAGCTTTGCTTATCAAAATATGTTTATTTTATTACTTGATCTCTAAAAGATAAAATTTTATTCCGTTTATTTGAAAATGATATATATATATATATATATATATATATATATATATATATATATATATATATATATATATATATATATATATATATATATATATATATATATATATATATATATATATATATATATTGCAGAAAGTTCAAAGAATGGTGAAAATCTAATATTAGCATGAAAATAGTAAAAAAAAAAAAGTCTTGGCCATTGGAGGCAATTGGGGTTTAATTTTGTTTAATGAGCAAGCATTTAATTTTTTTAATTTAATTAGCAATAACTTAATATTTAAGTTTAGTTAGAAATTATTTATTTTCAAATTTAATCAAAAATAATTGTACAAACTAATATTATATGCTAATATATTTTTTACCAAACACAATATATAACAATATTGATTAACAATATGCCATATAATACAACAATCCAAAAATGTTCTTAAATTTTAAAGTTGGTCAATTTGCTCATTATGTTTAATGTTAATTTTAGGTTTTAGCCATCTGTTATAAATTTCAAGAGAATAATTTTATTGAGGGATATTATAAATATAAAATAATTACTCATTTCGACCAATTGAGTGTCAAATTTTTCTTGACTTTACTGAAAATATTAGATTATATATATATATATATATATATATATATATATATATATATATATGTACACATTATACAATATGAAAAGAGTGCACCTATATATGTAAGTCATGCCATCAGTTAAACTTGAAAATAATGATTTGTACACAATGTTTATTCTATAGTTTTTTCATTTAATGTATGCTGAACTTCTGCATGTGCAGGGTACTTTGCGTGCAGTCAAGAGCTGCTCTTGTGCAGTTTCATGCCTTGGCTCTGCTCCATCAGGTGTGATGAATTTTTAATTTGTGCTTAAGTTGTGTTATCAATGCCAAGTACCAGATGTGAGATTTTTAATTTTCTTTTCTGCATATTTAACTTCAAGCCTAAAATACAATCATTCTGATGAAAGCTTAAGTGGCATTCTCTTAATGCATACTATCATTGACTGTTTCTAGTTGTGCAATAATTTTTGTTTCCTGTTTTATTTCAATAGTGTCAATTTCACTTGTAAAAAAATTAAAATTAAACCAAATAGGCATTAAAGGAATCAAAATTGAGTAAATAGGCACTATTAAATGAATCAAAATTGAGTATAAAAAGGTAATATCTATTATTTCTTTCACTTTAACATGCTTATGTCAAAATTGAGTATAAATAGGAATCAAATTTAAGTATAAAAAGAAACACATGAAAAACTATCACACAAAAATAGCACTAAAATAGTTTGCTGTAATATACTAAAACAGCTAGCTATTTTAGTATATTTATCTAGCTGGTTGTTCTAGACTAAAACAATTAGCTATTTTAGTGTATTTAGCTAGCTGGTTGTTCTACACTAAAACAGCTAGCTGTTTTAGTGTATTTAGAAGGCATTTTTGTAATTAGGTAATTTGAATTTCAAGTGGTCTTTCTTTTTGGTTTTTGCTTGGATTTGATTTGAGTGATTTTTCTTATCTTTCTTATCATCTTTATGTTTTACATCATCTTAATATTGAATAATACACGCTCCTAGCTTTTATCTATTGCTATTAATGAAGTTGAATGTTTAAGTTATTTTCACATCTCTTTTAAGAACGCAACATAGCTTAAATATTTAATGAATTCTTACCCAAACTAATCTCACACAATGTTCTGGGGTTGGAATTGTAAGCTCCACTTGATGATTTAATTAGATTTTCAATTGCTATGATATTTTTTTCTTAGCCAAATACTCCATATTTCTTGCCTGTCTAGGTTCGAAAGTCAAAACTAAGATATGAATATTGTCTACTTAATATTATTGCTCAATTAACTACTGTATTATTGAAAACTAAGCAACCCAGTGATATAGTTTGGAGCTTATTTCTGAAGCTCCACTCTTAACGGCATATAATAAATTATATTGGTGGGTTTATTAATGTGAACATACTATTCTTTTCATTGAAATGCTAACATGCTATCATAATTTATATGTTCTGCTCCTGCATTTCCTATCGTGACTTTATGCTGTTTGTGAAGGATTGGTTGAATTTTGATTTGTAGCATGTGGTACGTAATTGCTATATATGCTAATTTTGTTTCGAGTTTAAGGGAATTTTCTTGGCTTAACAATTGCATGCCTGTTGCTTCTTTATATAATTTTTTTCATCTCTATTTCCAGATTGCCTATTTCTAAAATTTAAGGCTTTTAGGAATGCAGTAAAAGAGACACTTGAAACAATGTTCTTAGTAATTAGGTTTTTCCATCCTTTATCTAGGAGAGAATACAACTTGAAACTTCGTGTCTATATAGGCAGGCTGGTGTTCTTCCATTGGCAGGTAACTGTTTTAGCGATGAATTACATATTCATCAGTTATTATTATATTTTTTCATACCCTACAACGTCTTCTTGCTATAGTGTTCCATGTTTTTTCTCTGGCATCTAACATCTTGTAACCATTCTTAATTAAATTATGTAAGTTGTTGTTGAAAAGGTAATTAACAATGAAACGGTCATTAGATTATCAAATAAACTTTCATCATTTTGAGTTGTTATTTTATATTTGTTGTTGTTCCCTTTGTAGTATTTGTTTTTCTTTATTTTCATTATAAGGTCTTTGACTGTTGTTAGTTCGATATAGGCAAGTTGATATTAAAAAATTGTAATAATTGTTAGCGACAGATTAACGACAGATAGCACCGTCGTTAATTTTTATAGTGGTGGGTGAAATTGGCAACGGAAATCCTTATTTCATTGCTAATTTTAGCAACAGAATTTTATATTCCGTTGCTAAAATTGACCATTTCACCGAATCAAGCATTGGTTGAATTTAGCAATGGAATTCATTTTCCGTTGCTAAAAATAGCAACTGCTGGATTAGCTTGTAGTGGGTGCTGGGGGAACCACTGGGGAAAAGGGATCTCTAATCAGTGGTTATAAGGGATGGGCAGGTTGGTAAGGCTGTGTAGGCTGGGAGGAAGGATATGCTTGGGCAACTATGGCAACAGTGTGGGTAGTAGGTTCTGTGCTGCTTGTAGGGTAAGGATGGAGGTGTTTAGGATGGCTGCAGTAGGGGATGCTAAGGTCGAAGCATTGTTTGGCGAGATAAATTATTGTGTCTCAAGGTGAGTAGGTAAATTTGCTTGGTTTTCTGATAAGGCAGGGTTTAGGTTGAGGTCTGGAAAAAGGTTCATGTTCCATGCTCACCGCACCAAATGATGATAGGTTGAAAGTCAGGAGTCTGGTAGCTCAAACTACCTGTAAAAAAATGAAGAACTAGTGGGATTTCCGACAAGGGAGCCTTCGATGGTTAATTTAGCAAAATTCTGGTGGAGATAGAGGTTTCAAGTGATGAGAAAGAGAAAAAGATGCCTTTACTTACCTGATTTTCCTCTTTTGTATGCCGTTAATTCCCTCAATGTGAGTATTGGGATGAAATCCCATTACTTTCAGTTATATTCTCCACTTCTCTTATTTTAGGGGAGATGTGGGGAAGAGGAAACCGCTTCTGCCTAATATTGTGGGATTTCCTGGGATGCTGACTCATTGAGTGAAGTCGAGCTCTTTTGGGGTTCAGATTATCTAAACTCTTGGTCAGGAGAGATCTGGCCGGTCTACATCTGTTTACCTAACATGCATGTGGGATTGGCTTGGCTGCTAGGTAGGCTATGTTATCAAACACCATTAAAAATGGAAACCCAACAAGTAAAGATAACTTTAATTAAACATAAATCATTTTCCCCCTTACCTCACCAAAAAGGTGCAATTCCCAGCTCTCATTCCTCTTCCAGGTTCATCAACTAGAATTATACTTACTTACGTTAATTACACTTTTTAGTTTTATCACCAAATCAATCTCATAAATTTTCAGAAATCAATGAGAGAAGATAACGGATATCTCTCCTTACTTGCAGCCGTGATCATCTAACTCATTAACCAAAACTCTCTACCCTGCTTCTCACAAATTTCCAGCTGGAAGTTAAGAATTACACATGGCAAAAAGAGAAGGAAAGAGGAATGGTGATTGATAAGGGAATTTCTCTTCCTAGCCGATGGCTGGCCTCTCAAATAAGAGGCAAATTCTGCCTCCAACAATTCCACAAGATTCAAGAAGCTTAAGTGTCAACTTCTTATCACAATGTCATATCAGTCCCTTAATAATAGTTGAACTACAATTTACCACTTAATTCCAACTTTTATTTCAATTTAGCCTCCAATAATAAATAAATATGCCTGATTCATTAGTCACATAATACAATTTACATCAGTGAAATTAATAATTACCTATTACGTCCCCACGTTAACCAGGGTATAATTTAGGGCGCTACAATAATGACCAACATATAGTGAGAGCATGGAGAAGGCTAGTTGAGTCAGGAAGGTGCTCGAGGCATCAAGTGAGTGATGAATGTGTATTACATTGTGTTAAGGATTGTAATATGAGTCGAGTAATATGGGTGCATTTTATTAACCCCTAGGATCAACATGCATTTTTTTGCTATGGATGTTTCCATACGGCTACGTGATAAACTTACTAATAAGCTGAGTGGGCATTGTCAGTTTTAATGGGCATTAACGTTTTTCATTATTTTGTGGTTTTTATGGAAATGGAGGAATGCCTAGGTGTTTGGCAAATAAACTGAGGTCCCATACCAACTAGTTGAGTCTTTGAAGCATAAAGTATGGGAGAATGAAAGTGTATGAAACAATTGGGAAATGCAAATGCTCAGCCAGTGTGAATGGAAAAGACTAATAGGTTGGAATCTGCCGCTACTGGGGTATGTCAAACTTAATACGGATGGTTCGTACAAGCCAATGACTAGAGTTACAAGAGCGGAAGGTTTTGCTGGATCAGTCTAGGGTGAGTTTATTTTTGGTTTCACTCGATGTGTTTGCCAATGTGATATATTTAGTGCCAAACTATGGGGGGTAGGGGGGTGCTGGATGGTTTAAGGATAGCAATGGAGCATGGCATCAGAAGAGTTTTGGTTGAAGTGGATAATCAAGAAGTAGTCAATAGTGTTTGCAAGGAAGTTGATGAGGACCATCTTTGCAAGAATTTACTCCGTGGCATTCAAAGGTGGCTAATAATTTCCAATTACAGTTTCAATTTTCAATAGACCTACAAGGATCTTCGTCAATTATAAATGGAGGATATCAGAGGAGTTGGCAATTGAGTTCCTGGATTCTTGACTCTTCAGAACACAACCAACCAATCAAATACTTTCTTACCTTCAGCAGTCAACTTTTGTATTAGTATCTCTAACTGCACGAAATATCAAAACTTTCAGCACCTTGTCTTTCACCAGCTCAAAGACGCAGACATCTCCTGCATCCAGATTATTGTCACTACAAAATGAGTTCCACCCATCTCCAAATTCCACTCGTTTATATCCTTTTCGGCAGAGATGAACTTCCATACTTTTCCCTCAGAAACTTGAAGTTTGATGCAAAAATCAACAAATATAACTAACATATAAAAACCTATTACAATTCAACTTAACTAAATATATATCAAATATAAATTTCACTCAACTGATTATATAATAAGATGACCAAAAAAAAATGAGGTTAGTAGGAGAGTGACTAATATGGCAATGTAGAAAGAGTCAAGGCATAATTCATAATTAAAACTTTCTCTTTGAAATTTGGCATTAACTGTATAAGGAGTTGTTTTCTAAAATGACTAATTTAGAATTTCAATGTCAATTGTAGCTAATCATGATTTAAAATTTCATCAAATAAATGTGAACCAACTTTTTTAAATTAAAGTATTAATAAAGAAATTTATATCGACCAACATAATGACTTTTTAAGTGGAAAAAAAAAATGAATACATAGCTAAATAACGAACTTCCATAGCTAATTAGTTGTAGTGACAGATTGCACTCTATAAATTTTAATTTGGTAACTGAAACCTGCCTACTAACTTTTTGTCCATTTCTTAATTCTACTATTAATTTTTTTCATCATTTAAAGAAAAATAAAAACATAGTTGATTTCCACTATATTTTCATAGCATGGAGAATATCTTTTTAAGTGGAATCTTAATTTCATTTTGCCCAATGGTTTTGCCTCCAACCAAAGTGGTTCAACTTGAAATTTGAGAAGATGAACATGAATGCCCAAGCTTAATCCATTTCCCTTTAAATAAGATAAGAAAATTCTTTTTAATGGAATTGTAGATGTTATAATGGGATCGGCAGAAAATAGAAATTTAAAGTGGAACAGAAAGTATATTATCTTTAAAAATATCTAAATAAATAATATGCGAAATTATGCCATTCGCCCTACTTTTTTGTTTTATTTTCACAAATACCATATGCTTTATTTTCACTTTTCACTTATATATTTTTTACATTCAAAAATATTATTTCTCAATTTTATATATCAAAAATGCCCAATTTTTTATTTTATTTTATTTTAAATACCCTGTAATTGATTCAGTACAAACCGTGCAGTTGAAAATGGCGACATTGCTCACTATCTAGATGCACCTTGCAAAGTCTTAACCTGAAGATTATTCCTGCAAGCACACGTACGGCACCAACAATCCATTACTAAATCAAATCAATCAATAATAACCTTGCACTTTCATTTTTTATTTTATTTTATAATTTTTTATTTACTTCTTTTAGCTTTATTTTCGTATTTTGAAGCTATGGCTTTTGCATATAGTAGCCAAAGATTTGATAAGATTTAGCAAAGGAAGGAATTTAAAATTATTTTGTTCTTTAGTCTGGACATAATGATGAGGTATCTTCTCCTTTTACCATTTTCTTACATGTTATATGAATCGCTATCGCATTTAATGCCACTCTTCTTGTCGAGAACCATGGTTTTTTACTGTGTTCTATGAATAAAATTTGTTGTTCATGATTGATTGAAGACTATTTTAAGTATGCAATGTTTTGTTTATTAGCTCTCATGTGTTTTGGCGACAAGCTTGATGAACAAAAGATCAGACAACTAGAAGTTGCTCAGCGTCAACTATCGCTACATTTCACCGGTTTTAGTATATTGAATTTCTGGCCGAGATTAACAAGTATATTGTTCCATAAACAGTGGGATCATTTCTTGCAGCTTCATCGAGACCAAGAAAACATGTTGACACCTCTCATTTATTTGATTAAAATAACAAATATTTCTTTTACAATGGGAAACACAGCTGCTCTTCTGCTATTATTGCTTGTTCTTAGCTATTTCTTTTGTTAACTCAACAGCTTCACCTCTACAAATTCATATCTTAATTACAAGTTATAATAGGCAAATGTAAAAATAATTGTGAAATATATAATAAATACCTGCATATTGTTGGCAATTCCAAGTTCTTAGTGTTATCAAAAAGTTCAAAAAGTGGACCAACAGTACCTATAGAATAGCTAGTAGCATTGAATACTAAATTATTAGCAGAAAACAAAACTAACATATCAGTAGTTGCTGTGATATTAAAAAAATCATACACTATATATATATATTTTTTACAAAAAATTATATACTATATATTTTTTTTATAAAAGATTATATATTATATTTTTTTTTATTTTAAAAAGATCATAAACTATATTTTTTATTTTTAAAATATTATATATTGTATTTTTTTATTTTTTAAAAAGATCCTACTGTATATTTTTTTTACAAAAAATCATATAGTATATTTTTTTATTTTGAAAAAATCTTATACTGTATTTTTTTATTTTCAAAATATCATATACCATATTTTTTATTTCAAAAGATCATACATTGTATTTTTTTTATTTTCAAAAGATCATACACTATATTTTTTTTATTTTTAAAAATATCATATATTGTATATTTTTTTTACAAAAGAACTTACACTGTATATTTTTTACAAAAGATCATGGTTATATTATATTTTTTTATTTTAAAAAGATCATAAACTATATTTTTTATTTTTAAAATATTATATATTGTATTTTTTATTTTTTAAAAAGATCCTACTGTATATTTTTTTTTACAAAAAATCATATAGTATATTTTTTTATTTTGAAAAAATCTTATACTGTATTTTTTTATTTTCAAAATATCATATACCATATTTTTTATTTCAAAAGATCATACATTGTATTTTTTTTATTTTCAAAAGATCATACACTATATTTTTTTTTATTTTTAAAAATATCATATATTGTATATTTTTTTTTTACAAAAGAACTTACACGGTATATTTTTTACAAAAGATCATGGTTATTAAAACCGGATCGGATGGTCGAACCGGTTTAATAGCGAACCATTAGCTGGTCCGGTTGATTCAATGGATGAAAACCGGATTGGATAAAAATCGGAAAATACTGTTTCAAACCGCCAAAAAACCGATTGATCCGGGAAAAAACCGGGTTAAATGATAAAACCGGTTTGATTTTAGAAAAACCAACTTTTTGTCCAAAATATTTATACAATATTATTTTTTCTGGAAAACAATAAAATAAAAAATACAAGATAATTAAAATTCAAACAATTTAATGAATTTTTTATAAATAAAATAAAATTTTATAATTTATATTTGAAGAATTTCTTTAAAAATTTATAATTTTTTACTATATTTATCTTAAATTTTTACTATAAATGTTGAATGACTTGAAAATATAGTCCTATTGTTAATGTTTGATGATAAATATATTTTTCTAAACTATTTTTAATTTTTTTATATAGTGATATTTCCATAATATTTATATAAAACTTAAAAAATAATATATTTTTTAAAAAATAAAAAAAATCCGATTGAACCTCAAAGAACCGGTCGAACTATGAATCCTTAAGCTCTCCGGTTCGTTATCCGGTCTGATTTTAATAACATTGCAAAAGATCATACAATGTGTTTTTTTTTATTTTAAAAGATCATACATTGTATTTTTTATTTTTGAAAAGAATATACAAAAAAATATACACTGTATATTTTTTTTTATAAAAGATTATATAATGTATTTTTTTATTTTGAAAATATTATACACTATATTTTTTATTTTCAAAAGATCATACACTTTTTTTTTATTTTTGAAAAGATCATATTATATATTTTTTAATAAGAGATTATACGGTGTATTTTTTATTTTGAAAAGATTATACACTATATTTTTATTTTAAAAATATCATATACTGTATATTTTTTTTATAAAAGATTATATACTATATATTTTTTTACAAAATGTCATATAGTATATTTTTTTATTTTAACAAGATCATATACTATATTTTTTTATTTTTAAAAGATCATACACTATAATTTTTTTTTTCAATTCATCATAGAACTCACATATTTATGTAAAAAAAAACATATCCGTAGTTACTGTGATATTGAAAAAATCAAACACTATATATATATTTTTTTACAAAAAAATCATATACTATATATTTTTTTATAAAAAATTATACATTTTTTTTATTTTAAAAGATCATATACTATATTTTTTATTTTTAAAAGATCATATATTGTATTTTTTTTATTTTTGAAAAGATCATACTCTGTATATTTTTTTTAGAAAAGATCATATAGTGTATTTTTTTATTTTAAAAAAATCATATACTGTATTTTTATTTTCAAAATATCATACACTGTATTTTTTTATTTCAAAAAATCATATATTGTATTTTTTTTATTTTCAAAAGATCATACACTGTATTTTTTTTTATTTTTAAAAATATCATACACTGTATATTTTTTTACAAAAGATCATACAGTATATTTTTTTATTTTAAAAAGATCATACATTGATTTTTTTATTTTTGAAAAGACCATACACTGTATATTATTTTATAAAATATCATATACTGCATGTTTTTTTATAAATGATCATAGAGTGTATTTTTTTTGTTTTGAAAAGATTATACACTATATTTTTTTATTTTCAAAATATCATATACTATTTTTTTTTATTTTTGAAAAGATCATATTGTATATTTTTTTATAAAAGCTTATATGGTGTATTTTTTCTTTTGAAAAAATCATACACTATATTTTTATTTTAAAAAGATCATACACTGTATATTTTTTATAAAAGATCATATACTATATATTTTTTTTATAAAAGATCATACAGTATATTTTTTCATTTTGAAAAGATCATACACTATATTTTTTTATTTTTAAAAGATCATACATTGTATTTTTTTTCAATTCATCATAGAACTCACATATTTATGTAAAAAAAACATTTTTTTGCCTTTTCCATTATTACACAAGATAATAGAAGGAAAAAAAATCCAAAACACAATGCCTATTTTCAAGTGCTATTTTTGCATAACATCTAACTAAAAACAAAAATAAAAATAAAAAGAATGCTCTATTAGTTCTTTTGAATTATCAAAGTGTTATTTTTGCATAACATCTAACTAAGAACAAAAATAAAAATAAAAAGAATGCTCTATTAGCTCTTTTGAATTATCGAAGTTGAATTCTTTTGATTGATCCAAGAGTGATAGACCATTGTTTTCTATAGCAATGTTCATCTTCCGTATCTCCTAAAGGTTTCTCCAATGTTTCATTAGCAGCTTCATCAATAGGCAAATAGCTTTCACCATTTGTTAACAGCTTTTGAATTCTTATTTGATCATCTTCCATACTATCTGGAGGCCATTCTAGGAAACTTCTACTTGGCACCATTAACTTGCTTTCAAGGAAATGAGCAACCTATTCACCACTCAAGTCAAATGAGACTCTATAATCAAGTATCATTTCATCAGGTTTAAATCTATTTTCTGAGTTGGCAAGGGATGCAACCTCAGAAATATGATTTTTTTAGAAGGAAACCATCTTGAGAGATAGGTCGCGGACAATCAGGTGTAACAAATCTCGAACCAAGCCTTGAATGCAGCCCCACACCATTAGGAGTCACAGATCTAGAAACTATAAATGGGGTATTTTTGAAATAGAAATTTTAGTAAATGGCAGATATGAAAGATAAAAACGTGTGTGTGTAATATTGAACGTTGATTTTATTTTTTAGGCGTTTGTATAAAAACCCTAAATAATAATCCATCAGTCTCATAATAATATAAACACTTCTTGATAATGTCCAAATTATCATTTGTATAGCTTATCAATCTCAAGCCCAATTTGGATTGAAAAAAAGTGCTCTGGACCAATAGCCTAAAAAGGCCCAAACACAGCTCTTTTAAGGGCTCATTATATAAATGAATGAGCAAGCATGGGAATCAAGAAGATAAGGTTGTTCAATCGGACTGACAAGGTTTGATCTTCAACAATCTAATGACACATGCCACCATCCTGTCCATCACCTGTTCTGTGTGACATTGCCGAACACCTATTCTAACACATGACTAGACCACTCCAGTGGCTCTAAATACCTCTTTTAAATACCAATCTTCATTCACATAAGACAGATTAAGCTCTCAATCTCTCTCTTTCTTTATGCTCTCCCGATCCAAGTCCTTCACTGACTTAAACTTCGGAGTGATAACATCCGGTTCAACCGGATTAGCCTTTTTGCAAGATGTATTCTCATCGCATTCGATCAAACTTCGTGGGCGTTGTCTTTTAAACATGTCCCCCATTCGATCCCCACCAAATGGCCTATTTCTCTTATTAAATCTCCAGATTTATTACTTCTATTTTCACATAATTTAAGAAAAGATAGTTTTATGGTTATAAGATATAATTTTACACATGATTTACCAATTATGCCATTCATTTACATGATGCATAATTATTATTGTAACAATAAAAATAATGAGTATATTGTGTATTAGAGTAGGAAATATAAATTGCCATAAATCAAATGATAAGTGGGACAAAAATTTAAATATAGGTAAAATATATAGTGGAAAGATAAAATTATGTAAGTTAAATATCACATGATTTTAATTTTTGTGAAAATAACATAAGAAATAGAAAATAAAATTTAAATTTGTTGATTATTAAAAAATTAAATAAGAATCAATTTATAAGTTATCAATAAGTTAAAAATAACAAGTGTTCATTTTAGGATATATAGATTAACAAAAAAAAAAAGGTGTTTCTATTCTTAGGAAACGGAAGAAATATGTTTTTTAGCATTTTTACGGAGGGTAGTTTTTGACTATTTAATTTTGCGAAACATTCTGACACGCTATATGTATATTTAGTATTTTGCTATTTAACCATTCGTTGCCATCCGAAATGAGAGCCATGCCAGCCACACGCCCAATACCATAGTTGTTAAAACCGGACCGGCCGGTTGAACCAGTTTAATCGCGAACCAGCAGGTTAACCAGTTGGTTCAATTATTAAAAATCAGATTGGTAAAAAATCAAATTGAACCGGAAAACCAGTGAACCGGACAGAACCGAGTTTTTTACTAAAAATATAAAAAATCAATTTTTTCGAATTTTTTCACCCATCCACATATATATATATATATATATATATATTTATTTATTTATTTATTTGAAAAAATTAATATTTTAAATTCTAAATATGTCACTTAATAATTTAATATACTTATTATCTATTTGAATTATTATAATAGTATATTAAATTATTAAATAATATCTTGAGAATTTAAAATACTAATTTTTTTAAATAAATAAATAATAAAAATTTAAAATATACATATATATATATATATATATATATATTAAATTTTTATTATTTATTTATTGAAAAATTAGTATTTTAAATTCTAAAAATGTCACTAAATAATTTAATATACTTATTATCTATTTGAATTTATTGTAATTAAATATAATTATGCTCATATATGCAAGGTTAATATTTTTTATGTTCACTTTATTAGTATTCCATCTAAACATGAAATTATTTTCATTATATGATTGTATTTTTATGTTTCTAACATATGATATTCAATAATCCATAATTAATCACTTATAATAATAAAATTAAAATTATTTTTATAACTTATTATTAAAATATTTATGACATATATTTAAAATTTGATGAATATTTTTTTAATTTTTATACAATAGTATTCAAACAATTATAATAATTTAAAAATAAAAAAAATCTGATTGAACCGATCAAACCATAAAATTTAATTTTATCAGTTCTTTATTCGATCCGATTTTAATAATATTGTCCAATACAAACCTATGCAAATGCCTGTTTTTAAAGACAAATTTAATTTAATCACAAAAGAAAAAGAAAAACAAACGAGTGCTAATAACGACTCACAAACGGCCACGTCACACATTCAGTTGCGAATTCCAATTAATCCACGGCATCCAATAAACCCCATAAACGTAGACCCATTTTCAGCCCCGAATTTTCCCACTGCCAAATCTCCAAACTACACTTCTATGTCTTCCCTTCCCCCAAGAACCAACCCCTTTATTCCCCCATTTCTCTTTCTAACGCTATCATCTCTGCTTCATTTTCTCTCCCTAGGAAAAAAAAAAAAAATAGTAGCAACCAGCAATGGCAACGGGTTTGCTTAGGAAGGGAGTTTCAATCGCCAGGGTCTCTTCATCGCCGGCGTTCTCTTCGAGATTTCTGCCGACGCGGTATCACGCCGCTGAAGCGGAAGCGCAAAAGGTAGAACCTAAGGCGACCTCCAGCTCAAATCTCAAGACTTTCCAAATTTACCGATGGAACCCAGATAACCCATCAAAGCCCCAGCTCCAAGATTACCATATCGACTTAAAAGAATGTGGGCCCATGTTTTTAGATGCACTAATCAAGATCAAGAATGAGATCGACCCTTCCCTGACTTTTCGCCGATCTTGCCGGGAAGGTATATGTGGTTCCTGCGCTATGAACATTGATGGATGTAATGGCCTTGCTTGTTTGACAAAGATCTCTTCTGGGTCTTCTTCAACAATCACTCCTTTGCCCCATATGTATGTGATTAAGGATTTGGTAGTGGACATGACTAATTTTTATAATCAGTATAAGAGTATTGAGCCTTGGCTTAAGAGAAAGAACCCACCTCCGGTTCCTGGAAAAGAGATACTCCAGAGTACGAAAGATAGGGCTAATCTTGATGGGATGTATGAGTGTATTCTGTGTGCTTGTTGTAGCACATCCTGCCCCAGTTACTGGTGGAACCCTGAGTCTTACTTGGGCCCAGCTGCGTTACTCCATGCCAATAGGTAATTTGATTTTTTTTTGTTGATTCTTTTGGCCTTTTTATTGGTTGGTTTTATTCATTTTGCTTGTTTAGCTCATTGTTTGTACTGAATCGTTCTTCTAGCAAGGTTAAATTTGGGGTTTGGGGTTTGTTTTATCTTTGGGAAGAATGAGAATTTTATTTGGTAAGTTGAACTAATTTATGGTCATTGCTGTCTGTTTACCAAAATTATGATTTGAAGACTCAAATAAAGGTAATGGATATAGGAGTAAGATATGAAGGTACTTTAAAGAAGGGTTCTTTTGACCCATTGTTGATTCAGTTGTATTTAGTGTTGATCAGCAGTGTTAATTTAAGTAGTAATAGGTGATTAACTATGGATGTTGGTTGGTCCTATGATGCTTGCTTGCCCTTTGTTTCAACAACGTTCAAGGTTTTCAAGAAGTCCTTGAATTTTTCATAAGCATCTTTAGCATTTTCCTTTTTGTTTCTTTAGTTTTAGAGAACTACACTTAGGGACATTGTGTTTTTGGGTTAACAGCCAATTTAATGATAGTATAATTGAATTCACCATGAATAAAAAGAACAGTTTGCATTGATAGGTCATTCTCCTTTATGTGTGAAACATTGAAGTTCTAACTGTGATTTGTTTCTCATTTGCTGGATATGTTTCTTTTCTCTGACAATTTATAATCTGAAATTACTCTTATTTGTATGCTATTTTTAAATATTTATGTAATGCAACTGTATTGTTTTGATCCTTGTGTTCATAAGATGAACATTGAAAACAATATTAAAAACTTCAGTTTGTCTAATCATTATTTTTATCTGATTTAATTTGGGACTTGTTATTGTAAAAATTCCACGCTCTCTCTCTCTCTCGTTTTTTTTTTGTTTTTTTTTTGTGGTGGGGGGGTGGGGGTGGTTGACATACGTTGTAGCTTGCTAGGTGCAAAACTGGTAATAACTTGCATTTGTATATTTTAGTAAATGGATGAAACCAAACAACTCTATTCATGTTGCATAAATTCTATTATTGTCTTATGGTTTTCCTATTTGGACAAATATGGCGTATGACGGGCATCTTTCCAGCTGCCACAAAGTGCATTTTATGTAGTTCATTGATTCTTAATATTTTTCTTTGAATTTTTCATCAATAAAAGTTGTGAACCATCAAGGAGCACTGCTCTGGTCGATTCAATATAAAGTGAGGGTGCTGATTTCTCTTGTTATTTTGGTGGTGCAAACAGGTGGATTAGTGATAGCCGTGATGAATATACCAACGAACGTCTTGAGGCAATAAATGATGAGTTTAAGCTTTACCGTTGCCACACCATATTGAATTGTGCTGCAGCCTGCCCTAAAGGCTTGAACCCAGGAAAGCAGATCATGCATATAAAGAAGCTCGAGGCAGCAGGTGGTGTGTAAGTGGTTGGGTTGAAGAAGCACGAGGATGTGCAACTGACAGGTTATTCTGGCATTTTTTTGGAAGATCAATCAACTCTTTCTAATAATTTGCGGATCATTTGTATTGTACATCCCATTTGTAATTTCAAATAGGATTCAATGCACCGTTTGCTTAATAATTATTTATAGAAATTGCATGGTGTATGACTTTGAATTTCATTTTCTATTGAGCTCTGTGGCGGATGGATTCATTCCCAAAGGAGTGGAAAAAAAGAAAATGGGTACATCCTGGTTCCAGAGGAAATTATAAAAAGTTCAGAACCTTTTGTTAGGAACTTTTAGGGAATTTCAGATTTTACTAGGTTTGTTGTAGGATGGTGCAATGCAATCGATAAAAAATGTAGTATTTACCAGAAAAAGGTCAATCAGATGGCACAAATTAGAAGTTTGCTGTTGTAATTCCAACTGATTCCCATACTTGAACACATAACTTGGACATTGCAATTGTATTTCAACTGTTAGGTGATAAGTTCAATTATAAAATAATGGATTCATTAGGAGCTGCACAATTCATATAAGAATAAGAACAATGGTAATAATAAGTGTTCATAAACAGTATTTTGGTTTCACATGATTGGGATGATACAATTTTTCTATCTTCGAAAGGGCATAACTTTATAAATTGATCATTGAATAAAAATTAGAACTCAAACACAGTTTCAGAGTGAGGTGTTGATGTATTCTTTAAGACAATATACTAAAAAAAGTTCAGTCATTTTAGGTCCATCGTCCCCTTAAGTTCTTCTCAAATGACCTATTTAAACCCTGTCAATGGGAAACCTTTCATCCACTAAATAATCAACTTCTGTGCTGATAAAATGAAGTTTTCAGGTATTTTTTGGATGGCTGTTTTCATTATCTTTGTAGGAAAGAACAACGTCCAAGCAAACATGAGAAAATTATTTCTCACACACCCTCATCACCTGGAACAAGAAGTACCAGCGCCATTCATAACTGTAACAGGTAAAGTAACTGGAAATCAATCTGTTTTCTCTTGCTCTCTTTAGGCGTACAAGTGAGAGATATCTAGTTTGAATCATTAACTAATTGTTCCGCAAAGAACTACTCCGTCGTTCAATAATTAAGACTTGCACTCTCCATGCAACATTCCTCATATTTAATTTAGAATAATATTTGTCAATGTCTGTAAAACAAAGGGCTGACGAAGTGCCTATGAGCTTATTCTTGTGTAGGATGCAGTAATGACTATGACACAGCTTGTTGCGATTGTGACATTGAGAGACAGCCACCCATGTGCTTGCAATGGTGCAACGAAGATCCTTGAATTCATCACAAATCTTGTTTTTCCTTTTTTTTTTTTTTATTTTTCTCTCAGGCATATGTTGGAAAGGCTCAGGATAATATATTTCATATTGTACAAAGGAAATCCCACATCCTATTTGAAGGAAAAAGAGGGTAAATTTTCCCCTTATCACAAAATAATTTGCAGTGGGGGCTCCACACCTAATAAACAATCAGCAATCACCTTATGAAATATTTGAAATCAATCGTAACTTGACTTTGTTTATATTCAAGTGGCTTGCTTAACTTTTGACAGAAAAAAGCCAAAGGCGTTGAAATTCCATTTTTACTACTCTGAATTCATTCAATTTCCACTAGAGTGATCCCTTCCAGGTACCAAATACTACTAATGTAATTTGCAATAATAAAATCCACTTGTAACATAACTGCAAAACAGCTTGAATCTGATCAGTTGCCTGAATCAAATCCTACCCACTTGCATTAATATCGATGTCCCAAATACTCGTTTAATTCTCTTGACTGTATATGAGCAAAAGAATGGGCTTCAGTCCCCATAAACATTATTATGCCACTTTATCTTAGCTCTTGGCAACAAATTCTCACAAAACCTTTGAGCGCATATATATATATTCTTTTTTATGATCTAGGACTACTAAAGATGAAGGAAACAAATATTAAAGCTAGATTTTGGGATGAAAGTTGGGAGGAGAAAAAAAAAAGGAGCTAAATGGCATTCAAATCCTAGAAAGACCAAGGAACACGGCAGTAGATGATATTTGTACCCTTAGATCAGCAATATCTATATCATGACCCCCTTCAACTAAGCCCCACCTATCAACCTGCAAAAGAATTAGCATTGGATCAAGCATCAGATAGCAAATAAATCCACAGGTGACAATTCAGCACGTGCTCAAGTCCAGTTAAGACACTAAAGGTCTCTATAAGCATGCATGTGTGAATGCCAAGAGACAAGGAGACAGAAGAAGAAGAAGAAGAACCTGTAAATCTTCTTCAAGTCTAATAAACTGAATTGCTTCCTCAATATCCAATTTCCCACGAAAAATTCCAACGGCAATTACTAAAGAATGGGCTGCTGCTGCAATTGCATCAATTGCAGCCAATTCACAGTTGTCAGTTTTCTTCAGAAGGTCTTCTATTGCCTTCACCAATCCTTCCTCTTGCTTGCCACCAAAAAAACTCGAGTAAACAACAGGCTTAAAGCCAAATTCTGATTTCACCCAATCAAGTAAGGGATCAATTTTCTCCACTTGCTTTTCTGAAAAAGAAAAATATATATATATATACTCTACAGTCAGATGAATTCTCTGATCTCCACTTGTATGTTTGATCTCCACTCCCGGAGTTCAGATAGATGTCTATACCAGTGACCATGTGTAAAACCAATTTTCTAACATGCAAAAATGTCAATCATGCACTTTAGTATGATGAGAGTAGGATGGGTTAGTTATGATCCCAACTAAGAGTGTTCCTCATACCAGACAGGTACATAGAAAGTGAACTAGTAAAAAATGCCTTCCTGAAAGAGAATGACAGTTTTATTAAAACCAGTCGTGCAGAATGCAGTTCCAGTCACATGTTCACTAAACACTCTCAATAAGAAATAGGAAACTGAAAAATGATTCAAACAACTCATATTGTATATGGAAGATCCATGAAAAATCACTATTAACCACAGGTTTCACGTCATAAATAGTATATAACATGGAAACCACCAAAGAAAAATAAGTCATGGTCCCGATTTTCCTATGCTATAGAATATTAAGATAGAGAAGCAGCAAGCTCATCAATATGATCAAATCCATAGCATAAAATAGCAATCATAAGTTGCTGAAATGCACCTATTGTCGGCAAACCGAAGTCTGAAAGTGAATTAGTATTTGAAAATAAAACTTTGCACAGAAAACCACCATGCTGGATGTTGAAGATAGATGGAAAAGTATTCAAAAATTCTGGCAACAAACCTTCAACAGAAACCCAAACATAAAGTGATAACCTAAAAGCCATTATTTCTTTAAACATGTAACCTAAATTGTTGTGTGAGTAGTAGCAATCCAGAATCATGCATGTTTCAATAACAGAGGCAGAGAAAAGAAAAGAACAAAACTTCCTTTCACTTGTTGAGTCCTTCCTTAGAAATGGGAAAGGAGGAGAAGCTAGTAATATTTTACCCTTAAATAGAAAGCTTCTAACATGGATTGATTAAAAGTTATACAATAGAAATTTAAAAACTTGTGATTTCTAAATTTCCCTCAACTTCTTTTGGCAGAGAAATGAAATTCTGGAAAGTTCCTCGAATCTCTTTGTTTTACTTCATTTCTTTTCTTTTCCTCAAATCATTTAATTAACCAAAAACAAAGGAAACCACAAAAATTCCCTTTCTTCAATTTCTAGTTCCCTCAAAACAAACTGGCTGACAGCTCAAATAAAACATAAAAAGATATAGACATATGAATGACTATCCAAATTTTGCTTTGGACAAATCAATAAATCACATACCATAAACACCACGTGTCAGATCAGCATCCTCTGGAGCACGACAGAAAACTAAATCTTGATTGAATTTCTTCATCAAGTTTTCAATAATCTTTGGACGTGTGAGTGGAACTCGCTCCGATGCAGTGCACGCAAGTTTCATAAGAGGCATTGTAAATGGCCTGATACCATCTGTTTGCTACAACAAATACAAGTCATTACATTTCTACAAACCCATCCATGTACAATCATATCAATGGAAAGAAGAAAAAAAAATTGAAACTTTTAAACTGAGACCATCTCAGCAGTGAAAGAGCTTGCGTTTGATATTCGGTGGCAGAGAGAGGGAAATGATGAGGAAACGTAACAATTCCTTGAGGTGACCTAATGACGAAAACTCTATTGAATGATTCTGTAATCCTATTCTAAGTCTACTACATGCTAATGGACATCTAAAGACATCGAGGATGACAAAAGCCTCGTCCATGTATTCATGTTGTATAGAGATTATAACGAAAATCTGAACTAGATGCAGAATCCCAACATAAACATAGTCGGCTTGCATCCAACTAAAACCGCCAAATTTACATAATATAATTTTCACAAATCTAAAAGAGAAATTTCGAACTTCACCGAAAGAAAAATCTCAATTAAAAAACGCGAAAACGGATCAAACACCCAAAAAGGAGAAAACTAGGCTCAAGGAAAGCCAAAACAGAGAATCCAATTATAAATGAAACAAAATCGCAAGCAATTGCTTCAAAAAGTAAAACGAGAGAAAATAACACAATTCCGGAACGACAAATTGAGATCATAAGAAAGCAAAGTAATGAGCTTTATAAACACACCTGATAATCCCATTCAGCAGCAATGGCCATAGCAAGAGCTAAAGACTGCAATTTCAGAGGTCTTTTAGAAGGAGTCTTAACAGTCCTATAATCAAGCATAACTGTCCATCCATTTCCATCATCTGCCTCTCTAGTAGTCACTTGCTTGTAAAACCTCTTCCCCACAATCGACCCTGTCATGAAAGAGATGAGCATTGTTACTGAAGAAGACGATTCCCTCTCACGCTTCGAATCAGAATCCGGGGCTTTGACGTATATGCTGTCACTGGAGGAGGTTGGGGTGTTATTATTGTCATTGAACGTGAAGGAAGAGGATGGACCGTCGGCCGGTGACTGGGCGGTAGCGAGGGGGGTAAAATGGCGGGTGAGGGATGAGGAGAGTGGAGTGAGGAGTTTGGGATTTTTGATTGAATTTAGGGTTTTAGTTATGAATGAAGTTGCCATTTTTGTTAGGGTTTTTGGAGAAGACGAACTGGACAAGAAAATGTGATTTTGATGTCTAGATCAAGATCAACAGAGATCTGTAACGAGCAGAGAGCAATGGGGCGAGTCAGCCCGTGGTAGTTTCGAGCGATTCCGGTGCGGATGGTCCATAGTTAATAACTCATTTGATGGACCCATCCATGTAAAAATTCTTTTGGAATAACTAAAAAAATCCATAATATTTGAATTGTTTATAATGAGTATTAATCCGGTACAACCATCTTTCATTTAAAATAAGTATTTTAATTAATTTTTTTTCCATCTATAGTTCAGTTAAAATGAACAAAAATAATTATAATTTTTTTTATTAAAATATATTTCTTGAAATTCTATTCAATAATTACACCATTCAAAATCAAAATCAAAAATGATTTTTTATTATTCTAATAATTAAATACTCACTTTATTTAAGATTTATCAATAATAAATGTTTAATTCAAATGTTAATTTTAAAAAATAATTGTATGAATAGTTGAAATAATTAAAAGAAATCAACTACTCTTTCAATTGACTAGAATCTGAATCTCACTATTTTCTGTCTCCAAATATATATTATAAAAAAGAAAAATAATAATTTAAAAAATTTTAAAATTAATTTATAATTCTAATTAATGGGAAAACATCTCAATTCACAAATAAATATCGTCTCTCTTCAAGCTAAATCCATTCTCCATTCAAATTGCCAATTTAGTCTAGGAAATTCCCACCACCTTCTATTTCCATACAATTCAGATGAATTATAATTACAGAACTTCATATGGTATTGTAGAAATCACAACATTCCAATTTTATTTCAATGAAAGTGTAGGACCAAAACAACACAAAGATAAAACTACAAAATTATTAATTTTAAGTTCTCAAAATTTGAACAATTTTATGATTGAAAATTCTTTTAGCGGTCACACCCACTAACCCAAGTCAACAGTGAAGTCATTGCAATCACCAATTCATCGTGTGCTGCTTTATATAATTTGTAGGTTAATTGGCAATTCAACATTTAAATATTCCCTTGAAAAAACCAAAGTTAAAGTAAGCTTTTCTTAATTATCTTTGATGACCTCATATTGTCATTATTAATTATTTAATTACCCCACTTTTAGTACCCACACTTAATACAACAAATATACACTGTGTGCACTAAGCACACACATTGTATATAGCAATTAGACACGGTATATATAATATGTACACACGATGTATATATTAAGTACACACGGTATATGCAATATGTACACACTATATATACAGCTAGTACACATGATCTATACAACTAATACAAACGTCGTATACAGCTAATACACACTGTGTATATAGCTAGTACACACCATGTATACAGCATGTGCACATTGTGTATATATTATGTATACACGGTGTACACAACTAGTACACACGGTGTACGCACCAAGTCTTTCTGACCGTTATTTTAATATACATATTACTTGTTTGTACAATTAGAGAAATTGGATGTGGATGACAATAATAACTAAGAGATTTAATATCAAATATATACATTATGTTGATTTTAAAGAATGGATACTTTCTAGCATAAACTTCAATGTAAAAACAACTAATTTAGGTATGCTTTCTCAAAGCTTTAGTTTGTTTATTTTTCCTAATGTAAAAACAAAAGTTTGTGTTCACTAAATATTTCAATCAAATACGATTCAACAGGACATTTATTTGGAAATAATGCTATTTTACCAAGTGTTTGAGAACATGTAATAGAAATGCTCTTAGCTCACCAAGCCAATGATTAGTCAACCAACTTAAACAATTTCTTATACTTATTTATATTGTACCTACAATGGTTTCATAATATCCAAATCTCGCTCATCGGTTTTGCCAACTGCTTTTTGAGCTTGTAACTCCATGGACTCTCAGACAAGTTGGCTTAAAAAGTCATGAGTAAACTTGAGCAAATTTAATAATAAAAGAGATATTTTTTAACCAAAAAAAAGGAAAAATTAAAAAATGAATTTATACTATTTTACATAATTTAATGGCAAATTTAGTCATTTTTCCTTCCTTTAATTTTTGATAACTATGGAAAATACATCTTCAAAGGTCCAATCAGGTTGGCCCAACAACACTTGACACAACCCAAACCCAATAAGAAAAAAGCAAAACGTGAGCTGGAAGACAAGACAGGAAGGCATGATGTTCGATCAAACTGATAGGGCAGCATGTCCTGTCAGCCCACTGACACAAGTCAATGCCCATATTCTCCACCTGCTCCCTATCACATCACCGCTCACCTGCTCCAACTGCATGTTATCTCGCCCCAAGTTACTGGAGTACCCCTCCAAAGAACTCCTATAAATAGCTTAAAATACAATGGCTCCAGGTATTGATTATCTGAGATTTTCTCTCTAAAAGCTACTAACTTAAGCTTCGGAGTGCTAACACCCAGGTTCGATCGGGCACTCCTTCTTGTAGATTTTATCAACCGAACGGATCATCAGCTGCCAGCTCTCCTTCTTACAGATAAAGTCAAATCTTGCTTTATCATTTGGTACTTTCGTTGAGAGAAAATGGCAGGCTCGAGATCCAATGAACAAGCAACTTCGGGAGAGTATAATCACAGTGGCCAAGGTAAATCTAAACCCTCAGAAAGAAGAGAGAGGTCTCCCAGATCCCCTACTAGAGGCTACCTTCTTCCAGAATTCAACGACATAGCCATGCGACAATTGAAAGATACCCCTATCACCATCAGGGACATGCGTGCCATCCTTAGTGACTTCACTAAAAGCATAGTCCAAACTTTGAAAAAGGGAAAAATGCCCAGAACTTATAAAAGAAGTCATAAAATGAATTTCACAACCAAAGACTTCGAAAGAAGAAGAAAAAACGGGATTTTCATCAACGAGCTAGGAGCTCATGATAGTAGAAGGATGAGGGCTGAAACCCCAGGTAGATATGATAAAGGGAAGGGCACAATGTCCTTAAGTAGAGATTTTTCATACATTTCCAGCAGATCTTTCACCTCGTCCATTGGGGACGATTTGTCTTTCATGTGCACGCCTAACATAGCTACATAAAGGGGCGAAGAGATGAATATGCCTCAGTAGCCATAAGCAGGGAGGATAAATGGTTCAAGCAGAAGCTCAAGCAGTTTGGCTTGACAGGCTCAAAAAAATGAGTATTTGAGGACAACACCTGCGGCAACACGACCTCACCATTTTGTAGGAAAATCACAGAGTCAGAGCTACCTCCTAGATGGCGAGACGTGATAATGGACAGGTATACAGGTAAGATTGACCTCGCTACTCATCTTACAAAATATCTAACGAAAGTACAGGTATACACCTACGATTAAAGGATTGCCTGTAGGATATTCCCTACCATGCTGGGAGGAGATGCTCTCATATGGTTCCATGAGCTCCTGCAGGGTTCAATCACCTCTTTTCGACAATTAAAGGAGCTGTTCATCACACGGTTTATTGTACAGACACGAGTGCCAAAATCTGTGAGTGATCTATACAATCTCTATCAGAGGACCGATGAAAGTTTTCGAGACTACATCGATAGATTTCAAGCCACAATGTCAAAAGTGAGGAATGTAAGCATGGAAATGGCATCCATTGCCTTAGCCAATGGCACTATTGATAGGTCATTATTTGAATCAATTACAACAAGGCCACCAATCATTTTTTTCGATATGATGGAAAGAGCTAGGCAACACATTCAGCTGGATGACGCCTTGAGGTCCAGTCAAGGTAGAAGAGGCAACGTTTTGGATAGGCTACAGCACCCGGAAAGGTGGTCATTCAACTGCGTTCCAATGTCCAAATGGATTATGAGGAGCCCTGAGAAAGTCTCCACTTCGAGAAATTTGAGAAAACGAAAGGAGGCAGAATGATTAAGGTTCGATCGGGGTACCGGTTAGTAGGCTCAAACTTTCACTCCACTCAACACCAATCCTGCGCAAGTGTTGATGTGGATTAAGGAAAATAACCAAAAGGTGAACTGGCCAAAGAAGATGGATAAGAAAAGTTAAAGGACCAAGAACCATAATAAGTACTGCAAATTTCACAAGGATGTCGGTCACACAATCGACGAATGTGTTGGAATTTATCGGTTACATGCATCTCATACATAAGCGAAATTTAAAATTTTTAACCAATATTATTGATCTTGCCATGAATTTACAATATTCATATTAGTGAGAATAAGAAAAATCACCTTTGATTTTTATTGTACAGTTACTTTTCCTTCGCATCGGGTTGTCGCAAACCACAGTGTCTAAAATCGAACACCTCCAATGAGTAATCCATACTAGAGAATGATAGAATGAACCAACAATTGGGAAAGAATAAGGGGCTAGCCAAAAAATCCCTTGAGCTAGCAAGGGAGGTGGCGGCTAGGGTTTTTGGAGGAGAGAAAAACTATTTCTTTTAATTATTCACTTAACCCTAATTACCACATCACTTGGATTTTTATAGTTAGGTTAAAAATCCAACTTTATAATATGATTGGACTCTTTAAAATTGCTGGAGAATTATTAATTGGACTTCTGGAATTATTTATAATTATTTGGGCTCAATTAAATCCAATTTAAGCTCTTTCACAAAAGACTATGCATAAAACCCACAAACTAGGCCCTTTGTACATATACTTGGATTTAATTACCCAAATGAATTCCAAATCCAATCAAATTAAATATGTAGGCTCCATAACACTTATGTAACATATTTAATTTTTTTTGGTCCAAGAAATAGGCCTCTAAGGTCTTTTGTTTTAGAGTTGGTGTGTGACCCTTCTTCAGGAGGGCTTCTATGCCAACTTCATTTCTTTAGCCCTTTATTATTCCTTCAATGGACCTATTAATTATTATATCAGCCCTATAACACTTATAGTCCAATAATAATTAATTATGAAGTACATTATTTCAATTAGGTCTAATTTTGCATAATATTTTCTCAAAAGTTCAGCAAACAATTTTACTTGATCATAATTAATTAAACTCTTTAATTAATTATTATCTTATTCACATCTCTATCCCCGTAATAATATCAAATATTATTATCCTTGTCATTTTACCATTTTATCATTTTTCTCTCTATGTGTGTGACCTATTGGGTTCCTGTCCATGTTGGCAGTATAATATGTAATTGTGAGTTCTATTCAAAACTCACATGATTTAAACTCCTTTAAATCATTTTATCAATCTCTATTGATATTCTTGATACATTATTATACAAGTCATGATTGGCCTCTAACTAGGCATCATGACTACCCAAATGTCAGGAAAGTCAAGTGGTTTGACTATAGCCTTCCATAGAAACAGTTACCGTGCAATTACTCCTTTCACCACTCTTATCTCAATTAGATTCTGAGTATGAATTTCTGTCAACTCATATAAATCTAATCATGTATGTTCTATTAATTTAACCATTATTTCCAAAATTCCCTCCATGGATCTCTATCCATTTTGGTATATTACTCTGGCCAGAGATTCTCTGAACAAGGCAATTACAGAATCATGCGAGATAACTTCCCTTATTAAATATGGGATGGTGAATCCTTTGTCAATCACTCAAATATCTTTAAGTAGGTCATGATATATCCAATCTCCTAACTATTTTCACTCCCAGTTGGAAGTAATCAGTTATAGAGTCAAAACATACCACTTGCTACTTAAGATAACTTTGGTGATCTCAAATCTAAGGATACTTGCACAACCGCTATGAAGAGATTTCTCACTGACATAGATTTAATATCCATGTGAGGACTCTCTATGCAGGTCTCCAATGAACTTGTTCTTCTAACAAGCATTCACATGTTAGCTTTGATTATCTTCCATAATCACAGTTATGAAAACCACTACTTGAACCATTCAAGAAGCATAACATGTGCTAGTATGTCCGAATTAACAATATCCTTATCTTGTTAATTCTATGACTAGGGATATTTAGATATTAATACATTTACATGCAATAGATATCTCATATCATGAACACTTTCATTATTGTCTTTGTACTGTGTTTATAATATCTAAGACTTCATTTATTAATTTAAGATTTACAAACTCATGTATTTAAACATAACATTAATAAATGAATGATGCCTTTTATTAAGAATACAAATTTATACATATGAAAAACATCCCTATTTCATGGGCTCTAGGGCATACTCTCTAACAGAATGTCACCAGCTGAAAGAAGAAATTGAGCAACTCTTACAAAGAGGATACCTCAAAAGGTTTGTAGGTTCGACCCGAGGGACAAGCCCCTGTAGACAATCGGACCATAAGAAAGATGATTCCGATGATGACGATGAGTGGAGAAAGCTAAAGAATGCAGATCCATGCCGATCATATGCTAGCGTTATAAATATGATACTGACGGGTCATCTTATGGAAAGGATCTCTCCAGAAAAAATGGGGGAAGGGCATTTATCTCTCCTATACATCTGAACAACCAGCCCCAGTCACCATATCAAGTAAGGATGCACGAGATGTAATGTTCCCTCATGAAGATACCCTTATCGTTAGGGCACGGATCAATAATTTTGATGTAAAAAGGATACTGGTGGATAATGGAAGTGTTGTGAATGTGCTTACATTACAAGCCTACAGAGCAATGGGGTTGCTGATCGAAGAGCTCAAGCAACAATGTGTAGTGTCTTTCTAAGTAGGCTAGTTCTAGAAGGCTCGAGCAACAATGTGTAATGTCTCAAAGGAAAGATGTATTATCCTCCTTTGGACCTAGCACACATTATTTCTTCTTTATTTAGTCCTAGTACTTTTATTCGAGGCTTGCAGGGGATTCATCTCGTTCAGTAGTAGGCCCATATTTGCCTCCGTTATTATTAGAATAGGCATTGTAATCCCATTATTAGTTTTCAACGAAAGTATTAAATGATAAATCCTAAAATTCAATATAAGAGATAAGCCATTTGGTGGGATCGAATGGATATAATGTTGGGAAAAGAATGCCTACTTGGCCCGATTGGATATTGTCGAATTAGATCCTGCAAGAAGACTAGCTTGAGTAGACCAGACATAAGTACTTCGAAGCTTAAGTTAGTAAGGGACTTGGATCAGTAGAGTATAGAGAGAGAGATTGAGAGTTCAACCTATTTTGTGTGTGTGATGACCTGATATTTGTAGGGGACGTCTAGAGCCACTTGAGTGGTCTACTCAGATGTCAGAATAGGTATTCAGTGATGTGATAGTAAGCAAGTGATGGATGGGAATTAGGCATGTATCAGTAGGACATCGAAGGTCAAGCCTTGTTAGTACGAGCGGATGACTTTATCACCTTAGTTCCTATACCTGCTTGTCCACTTACATTAGGGCCTTTAGAGAGCTAGACTTAGGCCTTATTGGACCAGTCTCCTTAGGGAGCTTTAGGTCAGACTTGAGTTGGTCTTGTCATTGTTGGGCCAGGGTTACAAATGACAATTTAGGCATTATCAAGATGTATTAATGATCCATTCTCAATTTGTGCATCTTAGAGTCATGAAACCAAATGGGAAAAAGTTTTTTCCTTACTATCATTTATGCTTCGCCAAGCTTGATGACACGAAAACTTATATGGGACCATATACAAAGGTTTAAAGGTAGTATATCAAAGGCATGGATGTTGGGCAGTGATTTTAGTGAAGTTATTTCTTTCATTAACCAAAAAGATGCTAGGGCTCATTATTTAAGAAGGGTAGAGGAGTATAATCGATGGGTGAACAAAATGGAGTTTGCAGATATGTGATTATATGGTTATCAATTTACATGGAGGAGATATAAAATGCAAGCATGATTGGATCATTTTTTCTATAATCTAGAAAAGAGGGTTATGTTTGAAAAGGTGCAGGTTACAAATCTACCTTTTTGTCATCGGTACCATTGCCTATACTTTGGGAAGAGATTCAGTAGACAGGTCTTTATACGTAAGATTTCAGTATGATCTTGCTTACTAAATGATCGATTCTTTCCAGGATATAGTGTGTTATAATTGAGGCCAAGGTATGTTGTTTACTAAAGCCAAGAAAGTGTTTACAGATACTATTATGCAATGGGCCAAACATGTGTACAAAGACATTTTTAAATAGAAGCATCGCGTTACTATCTCAACTGGCTAGTATTCAAAAACAAAATGAGTTTCAAACCTCTCATTATCTCTATCGATTGGAAACAAAGTTAAGGAATGAGTTGGAGATGGTGTTATACAAAGCAGAATTAAATTGTTTCTAAAAATCTAGACATTCATGGCTTGCCCAAAGTGACAAAAATACTAAGTTTTATCATAAGATGGTGATTGTGAGAAGGAAAGAAACCGCATTAAAGGTTCGATGGATGATGAAAGAGTTTGGAGAAAGAATATTTTAGACTTAAAAGATCTTTCTCTATCATTTTATAAAAGGCTTTTGACATCAGAGGATCAGTTAGGATGTTTGGTTCAAATGGTCTCTACTTCTCCTGGTGTGGTGTTACAACAAGAGCCCAATTTGTTTAAGCCTATCACCTGCAAAAAGATGTATATAAAGCAATGTTTGAAATGAACCCAGTAAAAGCACTTGTAATGGATGGACTAACAGTTAGTTTTTATCAACATCATTAGCAAAAGGTACAAGAAAGTGTTTGTCAGTTTGTTATGGAGATATTTGAAGGAAAATGTGAGATTGGAGAAGTCAATGAAAAAATATGCTTATAATGAAAGTAGAAAACCTATAATTTTTGACTCAAATGAGACTAATAAGTTTATGTAATGTCATTTACAAAGCGGTCACAAAAATCATGATGAATAGATTGAAGGTTATGTTGCCTCACTTAATTAGTCCTTACCAAAGGAGCTTTATATCGACTAGATTGATGTTCGATAATGTTATAATAACCCAAGATATTATACACACTATGTGTCATAAAATAGGAAGGAAAGGGTTTATAGAAGTAAAGATTGACTTGAAAAAAATTTATGGTAGGGTTGAATGGAGTTTTATAGAAAGAGTTCTTAAAGAGATACATATACCAAAGGAATGGGTTACATTGATTTTGGAATGCCTAAGTTCATATTCTATTCAAGTGATGATAAATGAAGAGTTAATAAAGCCTTTTGCTCTAACTAAAGGGATTAAACAATGTGATGTCTTGCCACCATATTTGTTTGTCTTTTGCATGGAAAAACTGATACATTTAATATAGGATGGCATAAATAAGTCAAGTTGGATTCTTATCAAGCTATCTAATAGTGGACCAGGTATCTCTCACCTTATGTTTACTGTTTGGGGAAGCCACGGCTAATCAAGTTGAGGTAATGAAATCATAAATGGAGAATTATTGTTTTATGTTGGGACAATGCATAAATATTGCCAAATTGAAGATATTATTTTTCAAGAAAAGTTTCTTCAAGTAAAGTAAAAGAATTAAGCAAAGGTTGGTATTCCAGTTAAGAATGATTTGGGCAAGTATTTAGCTAGCCAACTGTTACATAGAAGAGTGAATAAGTCTACATTTGCATGGATAGTGGTGTTAGTGTAAGCCCTAGCCCCAATACATTGTAATAAAACACTTTAGTAAATAAATGAGGCATTTGTTTTATCTATTGTATTCCTATGCATATCAATTGATAGAACTATCCAAAAATGTTGTTTTAGTTTAAGTTATCATGTGTGGGGCACATGGTTGTAAGACCTTGAAATAATAGAGACTTCATTCTAAATATCCCTAGTCAGTCATTGTTATGGGAATAACAATGAATTAAGACTAGTATGCTCTTTCTGATAAGTTGAGTTCTGTCTTACGGATCATAAGGACAAGAGTGTCAATCAGAGATCATAGATACATGTTTAAAATATGGTATCTGGATTCGATCCATTCATGAAAATTCTATATGGTATAAGTCATAAGTGTTTCTCGTATGCAAGTTTTGCATCGGAGTTCTTAGACCTAAAATCTCTATGAAACTCTTTATGAATTACTGTGAACTTTGACATACACCTAACGTGCTCATAACAGAGTGACAAGTATGGGTATGCTTGGGTATGCATTGATTCATGTTAGAGAGCATGAGAGAAGTGAATGGATTACCCCTCTCAATAAGAGAGAAAATATCATCGGCCACTTGATCAGTGAACTGAGAAATGTATGGCCATACCGAGATGAAATAATGAGTAATCATTATTTATTTGAGAGTTCAGTGTCACTGGAATATCAAGAAAGGAATTAATATATATAAGAATGACTAGTTCCATGCCTTATATTAATTCTAATATTTATGGGTAAGAGACTATACAAAATTTTATTAGGTCACTAAATGCCATTTGCATTTTCATTTAATTTGGAATGCTATAATATCTTGCTAGAGAATATATATAGCCTTTGAATTAATTCATTAATTCATTGCCAATATTAAATGGACCTATAGGATCGCACACAAAGCATTGGGCTTAAAATATTTAAATAAAGTATTGGGCATTAATTTAGGTTTTTAATTAAAGTCAAATTAATGTGTGTAATGGGTATTAAAATTGCTATTGGACTTTGGTCCATGAGAGAGAGAAATTCAGCCCATAAGGTTTAATTTCAATTAATTAATTATCTTGTATTAATTAAGTTAATTCAGTATTAAAGCCTAAAAGAATTTAAATCAAATTAAATCACTTAAATAAAAATTGAAGTGACCGAAATTCCAAGATAAATATCAAGGGAATTTCGGTACACGTATAATTCTTAAATTAAGTGATTTATTTGATTAAATATCTTAGATTTATTTCAAATTAATTCAAAAGAGTTTGAATCAATTTATGTTACTTATTTTAAGGAAGTGATTAAGAATGATTTGGCTACCAAATAGGAAGTGGATCTCGGCATTATCACTTTGAATAACAAGTGATATATTTTGAATATAAAAGAAATAAACCCTAAATGGCGTGAACTAGTTCTCTCTCTCACAAAATTTTCTTGGCCGAATTCACAAGAAGGAAAGGATTGTTCCTTGTTCTCTTGTGTTCTTGGGCAGCAATAGCAACTAAAAGAAGTGCAAGATCAAATCTTATAGCTTCAATCCTTTGCCATTACACAATATTTAAATAGAGAGCTATCAATCTCGATTTTAAGCCGTCATTGCAATTGTGTATGTGAACATAGAGAGAAGTGGTGTAAAGGTTGTTTCTTTGTCATTGGTGGTAAAGATCTAAGGCAAACAAATCCTTCTTGGTTGCTGGTCATCATCAAAATCAAATCTTAAAGTGCATCTAATGTTGTAAGTTTTAAAACCCTAAAATTGCATGTTTTCGATTCTTGTTTATGGATTGAGTGGCATGTATGATCAAATTTATTAATTTTTCGCTGCATGATCATCATATAAATGCCATTTCATATTCCATCAAGTGGAACGTATTCAGGCAAAGCTAGCTGGGTGGAAAGGTATTTGTCTCTCTAAGGTAGAATGAGTTGTAATAGCTAAGTCAATAATAGGTGCCTTGCCTAATCATATAATGTTGACTAGTTTGCTGCCTAAGGGTGTATGTTAAAAAATTGATAAGATTCAATGACAATTTATATGGGGAGGACTATAGTCAAGGAAAGGATTGAATTTGGTGCTGACCGGTGTCTAGTAAGTGTACTAGATCGGCTAAGTAATATAGAAAAATATAATTATGACCCAAAATATCGAACCCAAGGAAAACTTGTGTTTGTATGAGTAATTTTAATTTTAAAACCAAATTTGTGTGTAAAAGAAAGAAGAGAAATCCCAAAATTATGATGATTGAAGATTTAAAACTTAAAGCAGTATTTTAAAACTAAAATAAAACAATTGAAAGAGTTGAAATAAATTTAAAAAAAAACAAGTAAATTGAATGAGGTAAAAAAATCAATATTAAAAGCAACTTTCACTAAAGGACTATCCACCTTAACCAATATTGCTATGACTTAATAAAAAAGAAACACACAAGTGATTATGGAGAATTTAGATTAAAAAACCCAGATAACTTTATTCAAGATTATCATTCCAAGCATCAAAATTTTCTTATTCAAATAAACTCAACACTTAGCATAAAGACCTAAATTAATTCTCCTAGATGTTTATCAAAGCCTTTTTCAAGAGATTTAACTTTCATCTATTCTTAGTTACACTTTTCTCAATCTCAATTTACTTAAATCAACACAAAATTATAGCTTATTCAGATTATAATCATGCATTAACCTAAATAAATCAACCCAAGAACATGCAAATCAATAATCAACTTAAACCAATTACTTAACCAATGTTCATCAAGTTAACAATCAATTTAAATTTGAATAAAGACAAGACTATGTTTAAGAACTAAGAAATAATCAACTTGTATTAAATTGAAGATCAAACTTAAGTCATAACAATACAAGTTAAGGATTCAAGTATCCTTTAGTAAAAGTTAAAGAAAACTACTCACAAAACATACTTAAAATCAAAACAAAGCTTTGAAGGAAAAACAATGAAAACAAAAGCAACATAAAATAAACTAAGCTTAATTCTAAGATTGGATGCTTTCTCTGGTGTTTCAGACTCCTTTTTATAGGCCAAAGATGTAGTAGAACCCTTCTCAAACTCCAGAAATAAAATAGGAAGTGAACTCTACTAAAACAGGAAGCTCAGAGAAAATCCTTCGTCGAATGGGAGACTCAACACGTGGCCACGTCTCTCCCAATGTAATTCTACACGTGGTCACGTGTTGACCTTGGTGTTCTTCACACGTGTGTTTCCCTTGTTCCTCACACGTGGTCACGTGTCCCTCTTGGTTTTCATTCACTTGTCTTTCACATGGCCATAATTCTCTTAGCTTCAATCTTCAAATGGCCATGTCTTCCTAAGCTTCAATCTTCACGTGGCCACGAGTGTTTTTCATCATCTAATTCACGTGGTCACGTGAAAACCTTCTGGACTCGACGCTCACTTTTCTCGTATCAATTTCTCATTTTTGCAGTTTTGGCCCAAATCTTTGCATTTTTTCCAATTTCAGCCCTTTTTTAGCAAATTGAACCTGAAAAACAACCAAAGCTATGAATTAACCTTAAAAACACCCAACTTAACAATATAACTCTAATTTAACCTAAATAATACCAAATTAACTAAATAACAATGCTTAAAACATATTAAAAACTATATATAATTCACACTTATCAAATACCTCACACTTAAACCTTACTTGCCCTCAAGAAAATTAGAACAATCCCACCTTCAAAACAATCAAACTTGTACAAAGACATACATATTTAAGACCAAACTTAGCATTTTAACAAAAGCACTTAATATAATCTCTAAATAGATCAACTTCGAACAAGATAATATAAGTTAATTTCCTTGAGTGTGTGCAAGACCAAATCATTTTAAGCAATTTTAAAAATGAAAACATCAATACAACTAGGTAATGAAGTATATAATATATGAATGCATAAGCATACAATCGGTTTCGCGCTTGAAACTCTAGAAACACGATAGGCATCTCCTTTAGCACCGAAACCCGAAGGTCATCTTTACTAAACAACTCAAAATAAACTTAAAATCTCATAGGTCTTTCAAGGGTTGTAATAGGGCTAAGGGTATGGTTACCAAAGAATTGATAAAAGATAATCAAAATGAATAGCCACTCTAAGACAAAATAAATCACTAATCCCATTAGCTTGCTCAATGCAAAAAATTTTTATTTCATACTTGCCTTACTTTCAAAGTTTCTTTTAAGAGAAATTATGCCCTTTTCAAGAAGTTATCATAATTTTATTTCTCCTTGTACTACCCCACACTTAGATTTTTTTCATATTTGCTAAACTCTTTTTCTTTTTCTTTTCTCAAACTTTCAATCGTTCTTTTTTTTTTCATGCTAGCATTCACAAAATACTTGCATCAACTCAAGGTAATACAAGGTAAATTTTTCACTTGACTTCATCAATGACTTTGCTAAGATTTTCTCACTACACCCAATAGAACTTTAATCTCTCATAAATCCATTTAGTCCTAAAGTGGCCAATTCCATATGGTGAGATAAAGGCTTTTTAGGTTATATGGTAAAACATTGAGTGTAACAAGAAAATAATAATGGTACGCATTAAGCATACCCTTTTAGGCTCAATTTGGCTTTTCAATGGAAGCTTGGAGAAAATCCTTCGTCGAATGGGAGACTCAACACGTGGCCATGTCTCTCCCAGTATAATTCTACACGTGGTCACGTGTTGACCTTGTTGTTCTTCACACGTGGTCACGTGTGTTTCTCTTGTTCCTCACACATACATGGTCACGTGTCCCTCTTGGTTTTCATTCACTTGTCTTTCACGTGGCCATGGGTCTCTTAGCTTCAATCTTCACTTGGCCATGTCTTCCTAAGCTTCAATCTTCACGTGGCCATGGGTGTTTTTCTTCATCTAATTCATGTGGTCACGTGAAAACCTTCTGGACTCGACGCTCACTTTTCTCGCATCAATTTCTCATTTTTATAATTTTGGCCTAAATCTTTGCCTTTTTTCCAATTTCAGCCCTTTTTCAGCAAATTGAACCTGAAAACAACCAAAGCTATGAATTACCCTTTAAAACACCCAACTTAACAATATAACTCTAATTTAACCTAAATAACACCAAATTAACTAAATAACAACGCTTAAAATATATTAAAAACTATATATAATTCACACTTATCAGGTGCAGTGGGATAAAGTATGTATGCCTAGAAATAATAGAGGATTAGGCATCCACGAGAGCCATGATCAGAATTTTGCATTGCTCATAAAGGTGGCTTAGAGATGGATAATAGATCCTAAGGCTTTATGGGTCAGATTGCTAAAGGGGAAATATTTGAGGGAAGAACATATATGGGGATTGAAGTGAGGAGAAATTATTTTTCTTTATTTTAGAGAAGTTTGATAAAAGTGGTACAAGTGTTTAAAATGGGTTTAACAGTTAATATGGAGGCAAGAACAACATATAATTTTTGAAATGATTGTTGGGTTTTAGATAGACCATTAAGACAAGTCATGTTGACTAATCCTCCTTTTGAACAACTTAGTGGGGTGGTAAGGTAATATATGGATGGCGATCAAAAATGGCAATGGGATTTGATGGATATGGTGCTTCCACGTGAAATATGTCCAAAAATTGCTAGTATTTGATTGAGTGAGTCTCTGAGTCAAAAAGATGTTTTTAGTTGGAAACTTAATAGTAAAGGCCATTTCACGACTAAACTGGCACACTATATATTATGTGCAAATGAACAAGAGCATTTAGAGAACTATATGATGTATGAAAGTGCAAGGGAGAATTAATATGTTTCTATGATTAGTGTTTTAAAGCAGCATAATTGAAATGCCCTATAACGCCTCAATAGACCAGGGGTGTTAAGATCCAACTATTAACATAAAGTCATTAAAATGATCAGCAATATATATATATATATATATATATATATATATATATATATATATATATATATATATATATATATATATATATATATATATATATATATATATATATATTTGATAACAATTATTGAATCCTTTACAAATACACTTGAAAGATACATGCTTATAAAAATTCTCCCACATATCTCATCTAATTCTCACAAAATTAAAAAATTTTTATTAATTTCTCTTACCTTTTATCTTAAAATTCTTGGCCTTCTTTTGATACCAGCTCTTTACTAAGTTAAAGAGGAGTCATTTAATACTACCGATTCACCTAACATTCATCTTCATAAGAGACTTAAGAACCACTCATCAATTTCATATTTATTCCCTGTTAAATAGTTTCTAGCATTTTTAGTCCACATAAACACCTGAAAATTCCAACGTAAGAGAGCAATTTGTTAGGCCCCCGATTGTGAAGACCTATATGAGGGGCAAAGGCAGAAATATGGGGAGGGACAAATAAGGAAATTCTGCTGGGGGTAGTTAGTTATTGCATTTCACATTTTCTGTTTCTTATATAAGGATGTTTAGTGTAGGGAAGGGGTATGTGGAAATTGAGTAGAAACACTTGTTTGGGAGAGAGGTGAGGCTCTCGAATACCTCACTGTATTTGTACTCCTTTTACAGAATCAATACAGTATACAATAGCCCTTATTTGGCTAGTTCTTTTTTTCTTGAGTTGATGTGTTTGGGTGAATTGACACAGGGTCCTAACAGTGGTATCAGAGCATCGGTCCTTGTATGAAAACCCAATTTCAGCAGATGGAGAGCAGGGCTGAAGCCATTGAAGCTGATCTTCAGCAGGTTTTAGCTCGCCTGGACCGGTTAGAATGTTTGGATGTGGATACAGTGAACCAGTCCATGGAGAGATTGTCCCTGATCGAGGATGGAGTCAAAACCATTCTCCTCAAGCTCAACATGACTCAACCAGATAAGCCCAGTTTTTTCCGGGCATAAGTCACGAGACCACTCATCTGAATCCAGGAAATTACAGTGCTGGAAAACACCAGCAAGAACAGATAGAGACGGCGGAGACAGGAGAAAATTCCAACCCCGTTCCTGTTTGGCAAAGATCGGAGGGATTGCCAAGGAAGCTGGAACTCCCTGTGTTTGATGGAGAGAATCCAGACGGTTGGATCTTGAGAGTTGAGCGTTACTATGACCTCAACGGTTTCTCACCGGAGGACAGACTCCGATCAGCTGTGGTCTGTCTTGAAGGGGAGGCTTTGGCGTGGTATTATTATGAGAGCAGTCGGAGGAGTTTTCATGGTTGGGGTGAATTCAAGAAATTATTGTTGGAACGGTTCCGTAGTTCTCAGGTCGGAAATCTTATGGAGCAGCTTTTCTCCCTCCGGCAGACATCTACGGTGGGTGACTATCGGAAGCAGTTTGAAATGTTATCTGCTCTTTTCCCTGATCTACCCGATGCTGTGATGGAGAACACATTTGTCAATGG
>CM075819.1:11786287-11847232 GCA_037975025.1 Excoecaria agallocha | reverse complement strand
CATTCATTCATTTAATCTCATAGTTATTTAGATGATGATTTGATTCATTTTTTATTGTTGAGATTGAATGACATACTAGCTTTGTTAAGGTATGATTCATTTCTGGTTTATGTGATGTTTTAAAAGCATGATGATCAAAAGGATTCCTCTATTGTTGTCTTTTTTCTAAGTTCTTCTTTTTAATATGTGTATGTGTTGTACTTCATTAATTTTAATGCAATATGATGCACATTTTGGTGTTTTAATTTTTTTTTGGCATGATATAATGATTGGTTATTGCGTGCCTAGGATTAAAATATTTATTTGCATAATTTTCTGCATTTTCTTCCATTCTGTAAGTTACAATTATATTCTATAGAGAGGGACGGAAAGAAGTTGTGAGGGATAGTTGTCCCTCACTCGGAGGACGGGACGTCCTTCAGCCTCCTTTTTTGTCATCTCTCACTCTATGGTTGGCCATCCCTCACTTTCATTTGGGCATCCTTAGGGTTTTTTTAGGTTTCTTTCATGTATTTTGGGTTTATGTCTTTTTTATTTTAATATTTATTTTATACTATATTTATGCAATATTTGGCATGTTTTTATTATTGTAAATATGTTTTTGTACTTGTGATTAGTTTGTTTATCGGTGTAAATTATGTAGCTATTTTATCATCAATGCTAATTAATTTGTTTGTTCGTTTTTTTTTTGAGTAATTGGTATATTTATGGCCATAGAGGACATATGGCATTTGCATGTAAAGTCGTGCTCCTATTCTGGTTGCTCTCTTTTTCCCTTTACTTCATTTTCCTCTTTGGTCATTATATTATTATTTATTTACTTACTTACTTTGTCAATCTTTATTGTTTATTTGGATGTATTATTTTGGGGATGTAATAAGTAGTAATAAATTTTCCATGTTGAATGATAAAATTTCACTTAAATTATTTTTACTAATTAACTTGGTTTTCTTTAATAAAAATGGACCAATGTTTAGCTTTTAATCCAAAAATTCACACAATTTAATAAAAGCCTTTTTTTTGTAAATATGCACGAGGAAACTAATGTTCCCAACCCAAATTAATTTCCTGATTTATATATGCATACTTATTTGCGCTTTGATGTTGTGGACAATTTGCTTATGTAATAATTTTTAAAGAGGATGTTATTTTAAGCATTTATTTATGGCTTTTTGTTTGAATGGAATGTTTACTTAAATTCTATTACTTGTATTATGTGAGAGAGGAGAGTGAATTAATATTTAAAACTCAATTATAAAACAACGCCTAACCAAGATGCCTAATAAAAAGGATGTTTCGAACACCAGTCTCTGTTTGGACATCAAAATAAGGTTGAGAATTAATTCCCAACGTTCTGTTGGGTGGCGACTCTATGACACCTGCTTCTTTGAGCCCAATAGTAGATGTCTGCATGGGTTGACCGTCAGCAATAAGTAAGGTTCAATCCTTTTTATTGCAAAATGGCTAGTTTATGATTAAGAGCGAGCCTCCTCTAGTCTCGGGTCTTAAAAGCGAACCTCCGAGAACAATGCCAAAATTAAGGGTAGGCTCCAGCACGCGTTACACCTAGAATATTACCCGCATAAGATATTTTAACTTTGTGATTTTTGAAGTCCAGATCACTGCTCCAAATCGTGGCCTTTGATTCTGTAAAAAAAAGTATAAAATTCATTTTTTGTGAGTTAAGAAGATTGCTAAGGCATAAACCTTTTGGAGAGAAAGAAATTGATTCTTTTTCTTCTCTAATGGTTTTCTCTCAAAGAAAAATGATCCCTTTCTATTCAAAACCCCTAGATTTTTGTTTTTATACTTAAAGGAGAGTTTCAATTCAATCATAACTCAAAAATCACCAGATTAGGAGATAAAATCCAAAACATTCGAACTTGATCTTTATCCAAAACTTTCCTCTTTTTGAAATTCCAAGAAAACATGGAAAAATCTGGGTTTTGACCTAAGGACGGACATCTATGAGTAAAGGATGGTCGTCCCTCATCATTAGACCTTAGATTTCCTAAAATACCCCTGATTTACACTATTCTAGAGGTGAGGATCCACAGACGGCCGTCCCTCAGGTGATAGATGATCGTCTATCACCACTATCAGTCCAAAATAGGGCTTTTTGCCTTTCTTATAAAAACACTCAAAAATGTTTGAAAGTATTTAAAGAATCATGAAAATATTTTAAGAGAAAATGACAAATCTATGATCGAAGCTTTGAGATCTGAACTTGCTATCAGTAATACACCATTTTCTTATCATCAGGTAACCCTGATCTAGGCTACCTCGGGTCACGATGTCTACATATTGCATGAGGGAACAAATATTCCCAAAACTTAACTAATTCTCCATTTTATGTATGATATTTTATTCTATCTTTGGGCAATTTGCTTTTGTAACAATTTAAGTAGTATTACTTTATTTATTTATTTACCACTTTATTTAATTGATTGGCGTATTTATTTAAAGTCAATCGCAATGCATCGTATGAGAAGGGAGTAGTGGACTAATAACAAAAACTTAATTATAAGAAACACCTAACCAAAGTGTGAAGTAAGAGTGATGTCCTGAACACCATTCTCTATTTGGGCATCAAAGGTTGAGAAGCATTTCCCAATGTCCTGTTGGATGGCGACTCTAAGATACCTAGCTCTTTGAGCCCACTTTAGATGCCATTCTTAGGTTGAATACCAATAATAATTTGGGTCTAAAAACCTTTTTATTGTGAAGTGGCCAAACTATGAAATACAATGAGCTTTGATAGCGGGCCTCTAAAAACCAAACTAGACATCGAGCGACTCCAATACACATCACAGTAGCGACTCTACTGGGGACTAAAGAGACTTTCCTCCTAAAAGAATCTTAGTTAAGTTATTTATAATTAATTTTTTTCTTATTAATCCTATCTTCCTTCGAAATTGCATTTTTGCATATATTTTGGAGCCTTAAAATTAAGTTATTCATCCCTTTTTAGCTCTGGTGCAATCCTGAAACACGTTTTATGTTCACTCAATGTAAGGAGGTATCAAAAAGACCTACCAGCCTAAGTCTAGTACTAATTGGTATATAAAATGGTGGCTCATCGATTGTTATACTTATAATGAGCTAGACTTATTGGCAGGGACCATGTTTGGGTAGCCCTAAAGTCTCATCACCCTGACTTAAGCCTATGTAATGACAAATGCTACTTCCTCTAGTTTGTATAACCATAACAACTTTTGCTTGCTATGTAGGCCCTTATGTATTGACCAAACTCAAACAAATTAGGAGGTACCAGTTAAAGGTTATCATGCCCCGACAGGCCTAACCCGATTTGTATGAGTTACTCAGAATACATAATAGCCAAACCCATATGCCTGCGCTTTCAATTAAAAGAGGTTATGCTGCCGATTTTCTACCATGAATCATACAGGTCTATTAAGTTCCTATTGACCCATGGACTAAGCTAACCTAGGAAAGAGACCGCATGACCTCCTGTGTGAGAGTAATAAGGATGGAAGGCTTTGTCTATATTTGTATGTGATTGTGATTGATGTCTAACGAATGCATTCATTACATTCATGCATCAAGTATATACCATGCTTATACATAAATCATCATACATCATTCTTGATGTTTGACTTTTGTAGCCATCATAGATTCATTTAGGTAGTCTAGAGGGTCAGACAGTCACCTTGTTTAGAGACATGCACTTAAGCTGCCAGGGTTGAGATCTAAGTCAAGTTCAGGGTTAGGTTTCCAGATCAATTTTGAGTTTGAGCTTTCAGAAAGTAGTGTAGAAACAACATCAGAAGAAATGGTCGATGATCAATGTCTACCAAGTGTACTAGATCGACTAGTAATATAGGAAAATATAGATTAAAACCCTAAATATCGTACCCAAAGAAACATAAATTGTTAAGAATAATATCTGTATATGAATTAAATTAATCTAAGATTGTTTCCCAAGTTTTTGATTTAAAGGCAAGAACTAAACTAAATAGACAATAAAGCAAAACAAAAACTAAAATTAAACTAACATGAATTAAATGCAAAACAATAGCTGAAATTCTCTTGCTAAAGGAACTATCCACCTTAACTTATATTATAATGACTTGATCAAAAAGAGAACACAAGTGATTATGAAGAAATCATATGAATAAAGCAAGATAACTTAAATCAAGATTATCATTCTAAGCATTAAACCTTTTCTATTCAAAATTATTCAACATTTAGCATAAAGATTTGATTTTAACCTCTTAGATGTCTATTAAACTCTTTTGCAAGTAAATTTAATTTTCATCTATTCTTGATTTTAATTTTTTTTAGTCTTAATCTATTATTACCAATGCACAACTACACCTTAACTCAAAATATAATCATACATTAATACCAATAAATTAACCTAAAAACATGCAAACCAATAATCATGCATAAATCAATCATAAACTATTAATTCAAATAAGTCAACAATCAAATTATAAATAACCAAAGGTAAGAATTTGCACAAAACTAAGAAATAATCAACTTGTATCACGTTAAGCGGAAACTAAGTCATTATAATATAAAGTTAAGGATTCAAGTATCTTTTAGCAAAAGAAAATAAAACTACTTACCAAACATGATTAAAATGAAAGAAAAATGAAAGCAAAGAGATACAATACTCATGAAGCTTCAAACTTGTTCTTGATGACTTAATTGTCACACCCTTCACGGAACAGTCATTTCCAATGCGAAACTTAGCCGAAAACGGTAAAAAATTTTTTTTTCCATCACCAATCAGTTTCGATATACTTTAAATACCTTTACATCAAATTCAAAACATACATAAAAAAATTCATGCCAAAACTTACACCAAACACTCACCCATCAATAATCATAACAACGATCAGAATACGGTTAAATCTTTTACCTTAATTGTCTAAGTATATACATGCTAAAATACAACTCGATTTAACACTAATTCTTCTTTTCCGATCCGGCTCCATTGTGTACTATACTCCCCCAATACTTCATAACTTGCACGCAGTAAACACTATGTGCTGAGCACTAGTTATGCTCAGTGGTGACTACTAATCCTAGAATTTCCCAAATAAAGCATAATTACATAGATTATGCTACTTTTATTCTTATTTCATTAAATATTTTCTTTTACTTCAGTCAATATTAATTTCATTATTAACTTATATTTTGGTAATTATTATTCTTTGGTTTTCAATCTTTCAACGTTACTTTACACTACCTTCTTAGGTGAATTGACATCAGATTTCCTTTTACTTTTACGCTTATTCTTTACTATAACTTTTACTTTTACTTAACTTTCGTTTTATCTTTTTAATCACAGCGATATAATTATCATTTTGTTTAGCAGTATATATTGGTACTCATGTCTTTAATGGTACCAAATTTATAGATTATTTTATTTCTCGATTTATTGTTTAGTTATCCAATATGTGTTATAATTACACTTCTTGCTATTTATTCTTTTATTTTACTTTAACTTTTAACTGATAAACACATTACTATTTAAAGGCTTTTAAGCTTTATTGCAAAGTGATACAGCTATTTTGGGACACTTTGCATTCAAATCTCTATTTCCTTCTTTATACGTTTACCCATGTTCAAATACTTGTTTAGGATTTATATCTTTTACTTTTTTTCCAATTGAACAATTATATGTTTTTTTATCGTTTTACTTTTCATTTGACTTTTCTTTCAGAAATACATTACTTAAGTATAAGATTTCACTTAATGTCATTGTCATCACTCTTTAACTTTATATAGGAAATTAATATTATTTTCCAAACTTGTTACTTTTCAAAGTAACAATTGGTACATAAATTACCAACTAATTTAATTTATCTTTTTCATTTAAAAATACATTTTAAATTCTTTTTCTTTATAAAAGCTTAACTTAGTCTTCATTTATTATTTTATTCTTATAAAATATTTCTTTTTCTTCTTATTAATCACACTTTTGGGAAACCTTATAATTTTATCCCAACTTTTTATTTCCTTCCAAACAAATCATTTTTCGTTTATAATTTTTTATATTCAATTCATTTAAACAATACTGATTTATTCATTACAATACGCCCCTAGTGCAATATAACATGATTCTAAAAAATTATACTCGGGACTGGACCCAAAGGTCCCACTAAGAGAGAAGTGATCCCCAAGGGACCATTTCTTGAAAAACATTTCACTTTCATTTTCACTGAAAACACTGAAACTATGGAGATCAAAGATCCTACCCATAGTAAAGCAAGTCGCCATGACTTGCACTGCAATATAGGGTGTCCCTATGGCTAGCCAATTATATCCTAAACAACAATATCATCATCTGTTTATCGCTAAAGACAAAACAATCAATTATATTTAAAATAATTTTTTAAACATTTAAAAATCTTTAATTTCTTTCTTTTATTTCTTGATACAATACATTTTTGTCAATCGCACTTTTTAGTGCTTTTGACTATTCGATAGCTTTTTCCTTTCTTTCACTTTATCTTTTCAAATCACTTTTGTGAATTATTCTTCAATAATTCACTCAGACACTTAAGGCTTTTCAGTCTTTTATACACTTTATGAATTATAACATTATAATTCACAACTTTCTTTTATTCTTTTTGTGTAATTATTTGTGAATTATTTTCTAATAATTCAATAATTGACTTTTTACGATTTTTTCATTTTCTTTTTCTGTCCAAAACTGTAATTATTCAGTATGCCAACTTTTATTCGATGGGTGAATTATTTTATAATAATTCACTCTTTTAATACTTTTTATTGACTAATTTATTTTGATAAATTAGTCAAACATTTATTTTACAACTTTTGGAACACTTAGTAATTATATTGATATAATTTATTACTTGATTTTTTGGAAACGCATAAATTGACTTTTTCATTTCTTTTTATACTGAAATAATTTACTTCACGTTCGTTTATCATCACGTACTTATTTATTAAATTATTTCTTAATAATTCAATATTTTAGCTAAACATAATCAATAATTTATTTCAAAAATATTCTAGTAAAGAATATAAATTTTACAAAAATTCGTGTACATATTATTTTATAATTTCCATCATTTTTACTCATTTTATGAATTATTTACCAATAATTCATTATTTTGTTACTTTCATAGCTTACTAATTATTCCGAAAAAATTCATCGGTTGACTTTTTATTTTTTTTCATTAACCGTGAATTAATTTCATATTAATTCACTTTCTTTTACGTTTTTATGCAATTATTCACTTCCACTTCAATAGTTTCTTCTATACATATTCACATTTATTCACCAATAAAATTTTAATAATTTCAATAAATTTCAATAAAATTTATTTTTTTATTATTTATTCTTTACTATCATTTTCACTAAAATAATCAATTATTTCGCATTATTTCACAACTTTCACTATATACATAATTGTTACATAATCATTAAAATTCCAAAATAATTTTCAATAATTCAATAAAAATTCATGGGCACTATACATTAATTATATAATTGATTTAGGCTAATATATTTTATTTTCATGCAAAATATGTTCATTTTTCTTTAGAGAAAAATTCGGCCATCTATATAAAACCATCCTAAAAATTTTCTTTCTTCCATACAAGCTTTCATTTCATTCTTTCTAATGTCCAATTTCATTTAACCTAAACCAATTTCATCAATTAACAATTTTAACAATTTTTGACCTAATTACATAAATGGAATTAATTCACAATAAAAGGGAAATCAAAGGATTTTGTAGTCATTTACATTTTTTCCTTATTTAAGGGTGTCAAACATCTCTTTTTCCTTGCTTTTTCACTTGTAATCTTGCCTTTCTCTTCCTCACCGCTCATGGTCGGCCAAACAAGCTCTCCTAACCTCAATTTTTTGTCCTAATATGCAAAATTTAAGCTCATAATTAGCTTTTATAACTCAAAAACTATGAGAAAATACTAAAAAACCAATTAAAATCAATTAATTTCTTAAGTTCTATCTTACCTCTTTTTCTTTCTTCACTTGATTTCTTGCCTTCCTTTGCTCAAATCACTTGATTGAGGCCATTAGGATGACCTAAAAAGATGGAATTACCATTCTCATGCTGGGATTACATGAATATTTTAAGTGAGGGATTGAAGAAATGGGAGAGAGCAAGTGAAGATGGTGGTTCGGCCACCATAGAGAGGGGAAGAGAGAGCTGAAAAAATTTGAAGAAATCTCAAATTTTCCAGCCTCTTATACCCTCCTTAATGGGCCCAAAAGTGGGCTTAATTAATGGGCTTAGCCCAATTTAGGCCATTTAAGGCCCAATCCAATTTCTCTCTCTTCCTCACTTCAAATCACTTCAAAGATGGTTCCATCATTTTTATCATATCAAAAATAGCTAGCACGCAAATTTTCGACTCAATCGAAGTCCGTTATCAGTCCGATTCAAAATTATCGATCCGATTCGACAACTATCGGGGTCACCGAAAAATTCAATTCTTATCACCAAAATATTATACATAAAAATTCATGTAGGCATGCAAAATCTAGAAATTTTTGGAGTTCGTTTACTATTTTTAATTATTTATACAAAATCAAGTCCCATTCCTTATTAGGGAAATTGACTCTCTAATTTTTTCGTATTTTTGATATTTTGAGGCCCATTTGATCTCAATTTCACTTCAAATTTTAACTCCGGGCTCATCATGACCATTACTTTCCATCGGTCCAATAAAATATTTTTGACTTTTGGGTGTCCTTTCGGCCTCGAAAAATACTATTCACTGTCGGAAAGTATTGTTCACGGTTGACTCGATATTGAGGCCATTACATTAACCGCACACCAATAGAAAGCTTGAGTCTTTACAAGGATTGTAAACTAAGAAAAACAAAAAAAACTAAGCTAAACTACTGTACAAAATTAACTAAAGAAAACTAGGTTAAAAACTGAGTAAATTCATAATTCTTATCCCTAGGTCTCTACGTCCCTTCAACTCTGATGTTTAGGTGTGTTTATATAGCTGAATTATCTTGCCAAAAGAAGAAGTTTTTGTGCCTTGATACTTCCTAAATGAGAGAGAAATTGAATTTTAACGAAATAGGAAGTAGATTAGTAATCCAATTCTTCAAAGAGCTTCCCCCTCTATAGAGTGAAAAGTTCACTCTACAGAGTGAGACTTCACTGATGCCTTGCTTCTCATGCCTCACTTGGTAGAGTGAGAATTCACTCCATCGAGTGGCTACTATCTAGACTAACACAAGACTCTTCATTTTCTTATCTTTAGCCTATTTGGTAAAGTGATTATTTCACTCCACCGAGTGACCAAGTTATAGACTACACGATGCAATTTTGCCTTTATAAAAACCTTTAAATGCTAAAATTGCACTTTTGCCCTTATAAATTCTTATTTTCTTCAATTACACACCTAAAAATACCAAATTAACCAATTAAGCTCAAAAAGTACTAATTAAGAAATTTGAACACTAAATTAACCAAATTACCATTAAATTAACATAATAAACACATTAAAAATATACTAATAATATAGTATAATTCATACTTATTAGTCGATGACCAGCAAAATGGGATAGGCAGAGTAACAGATGATTTTAGGGTAAGGATGGCTAATTTGAGGGAGAGCTATGCCTCTACTTCAACTCCTCCGATCCCTCAAGATGAAATGGATAGGAGGCTTGATAGACGTTTCTAGGAATTTGAAGAGAGGACGATGGCTTTGCTCAGTGGGTTGGTAGCATCTCCCCCTAGAACTCAGTATACGATACCCCGTCTGAGGAACAAGGGAACCAACATATGTTGGGGAGCTACTCAATTAGCTACCACGAGGCTTAAAGTCCCACCAGTAGAGCCAAGGAGAGAAAGGAGGCATGAGCCTGAGGATGATTACATAGAAGAAGAGGATGAAGAGTATGGCCCTCCTGTGATAAATATGAGAAATAAGGGCCCTAGTGCTGATTAAGTAGCCTTTAAGAAGATGGAGGAGAAGGTTGAAGCCATGTTTGGGCTATTGTCCATGGGTAAAAGGATAAACCTTGAAGATAGGGATTTATAAGGAGATGAGCCACTTCCACAAAGATTTAAGATGCCAGACTTGCCCAAATTTGATGGTACTTCTAACCCTTATGCACTTGTAAAGTAGTACATTCTTATCATAAAGGGACTACCGTAACTAAAAAGCAAAAGTTAAAGTACTTTTGTTTGAGTTTTGTAAGCCCAGCAATAAATTGGTATCGTAGGCTCGATAGGCACACTAAGAAAGGCTAGGATTTGCTAACCGATGAGTTTTTCAAGTAGTATAACTATAGTACAAGGATGGAGGTCACTCTAAAAGACCTCGAACTACTTTAGCAAAAGCCTGATGAGTCATTTCATGAGTATCTCACAAGATGGAGGAATTGAGTGATGGAGATGAAGAGAAAGCCTGATACAGCTGATCATATTAAGCTTTTTATTCAAAATTGAAGTCCTTACCTGAAGGATGTCATGAAGATAAAGGTGTTGAAGGATTAGGAGTCCCTGAAGGACAAAGCTATAGAAGTTGAGGGTGAGAATTTGGCTAAGAGGGCCAATAATAAGGGTACAAGGAGAAATTTTGGTAATAACAAGGCAACTAGGAGTAGTATTGGAGCGAACAGAAGTGGAAAGATAGTTGAAGTGTTTACTACAGGAGTCAATTAGAGGCATTACTCAAACCTGGGTAAGTTATTGTCTTAGGTATTAAATTGGCTGTGTAAGGAAGGAGAACTACAACCATTGCCATCAAAACCTGCCAAGAGTTAAGGGATGCCTCACTATAAAGAGGATCGGTACTGTGCTTACCACCAGCATACAAGGCATCTCGTTGATTATTGTCGTACATTAAAGAATAAAATTTAGGATCTAATAGACAGCAAACAGATTTCAAATCCTGAAAAGAGAGAGAAGAAAAAAAAGGAAGGTATAATGTTGTGTTGCCTCCAGTGTTTATGATTGGGTCTAACTTATCAGAATGATACGTGATGAGAGACTTGTATGGGAATGAGTACGTGGCCATTACTTGTTCCACCCCTAAAGTAACAAAACCAAGTGAAGAAAATCGATCAATTTCTATGATTAATTGTTGGAATTCCCCCACTGAGAGCAAAGATAAAGGGACAATAGTGCCCGTTGATATCTGGAGTTTAGCCAGTGAAAGTGAGGAAGAGGTGAGAGAAGAGAAAAAAGTGAAGGCAATCACCAGAAGTGGAAGGGTAGTGCCTAAAATTGAAAAGTAACCAACCCTTACTACAGTTCCTATAGAGAAAGAGATTAAGGAGAACCAGATCATAAAGCAGTTAAAGAAGACGTAGGTCCAGATTTCCATTTAGGATTTGTTGAGATGATCTCCATCGCATAGGCAGAAGTTGAAGGAGGCTTTGTGTGAGTCCACTATTGCAACTACCATTTCACCTTCTGAATTGCTAGTTAAGGGGGGAACAAGATAAAGTGTTATGTATTATAATATTGATCTACTTATTAAAGGTAGAAACCACAATTGTCCTCTCTACATTAAAGCTCAGGTGAATGGTAAGCACACGACGTGTGTGATGGTAGATGATGGGCCCTCTATCAATATGTGTCATTTGATTGCAATTCCTACGTTTGGCTTGAATGAGAGCATGCTGAACAAGTCCAACTTAACCATTTCGGCTTATGATAACCCAAAGAGGCAAGCTGACGGGACCTTCAAGATTGTAATAAAGATAGGGCCAGTGGAAACTAAAGTTGAGTTTGCAGTATGCCTATTCCTGCCAACTTTTTCGTGTTATTTGAAAGGCTATAGTTCCATAAGTTAGGTGGAGTGCCCTTTATGATGCACCAAATGATCAAGATAACTTATGATGGTCAGGTGGTCACCACCAAAGCTATAAAGGAGAATTAGGTATCTGTGCTACAAATAGCCAAGCAACCTTTCAGTGGATTCCATGTGTCCATGATTGGTGGTAGGGAAGACAGACAGTTTTGATGATAACCCACAAGTGATTAACATGCTAAAGAAGATGCACTTCTTGCTTGGAGTTTGTTTGGGTAAGAATTCTCAGAAGCCTCAGGATGATATTACCACCAAAGAGCAGAAAGACAGGAAAGGAGTAGGCTACACTAGTTCAACTCAGAAAGGTCAAAAGGGTAAGGATTAGGCTACACTGATTTCACATTTAAATAAAATAAGTGTAAGGGTTTTTGTGTGTGAAAGAATTGCTTAGAGCTTGCCCTGAAAGAACATAGACTTACTTTCCCTCTCTCAAAAAGGTATACTCCTCTTTTCCAAAAATTGTCTTTTTTTTTCAAAACCCTAGTTTTTGCTTAAATGCTTAGGGGGGAGTTAAAGATTGACTTTAACTCTGAACCCTCCGAAATTGGAGGTTAAAATTCCCCCCAAATCCACACTTGATTGAATTCTATCTTTAACAAGAATTTTTAAAATTGAAAAACATGAAAAATCTGGAAATACCCCTACAGACGGGCATCTGTAGTTGATAGATGGCCATCCCTCACACAATTTCTAAAATTTATAAAATACCCCTGAATCTGACCTAGACTAAAAGAAAACAACCTATAGACGGCTGTCCCTTCATAACAGACGTCAGTCTATCACTAACAGAGATCAAAACTCAAGGTTTTGAAATCTTTTCAGAACTCTAAGAAAATCGATGTAAAATCTCATAAAAATATTTTATAGAATTGTGAAAATCAAGGCTGAAACTTGAGATTCGTGCTTCATATCAGAAGTATCAATGGTTCTTTATTATCGGGTAACCCTAATCTAGGCTGCTTCGGGTTACGGTGTCTTTAGCGGCAGTTGACTTGCACTAGTTGTTGTCCTATAGGCCCCACTGTCAAATTCTGCAGGTATATTTTGCGAAAATGTAAAAAACTCGAAAACATCCCAAAACTCAATATTTTTCCCCAAAAACGTTATTAATAAAAAAAGGCCACCTTAGTCCCCAATAATTTTTTCAAAATATTTATAAAAAAGCCACACTCATGCGTACGCGAAGACGTCCATCCCATCCACAGGGGATCGTGACCACAGGCGAATAACTAAAGAGGTCCCACCCACCCACACTCATCACATGGTTGAGTTGCAAATCATAATTTTTGAATTTGTTTTATATAACAAAAGAAAATTCAATTGTTAAAGCTTCAACCTTAATTCTCCAGCCAACCTGTACATAGAGAAATGGCATTATGGCATTCAATTCCACTCGAAATCACATATCAAACCTTTGGATGGATTGCTTTCTTTTCTTGGTCTATCAGTTTCTACCCACAAGTTATTTTCAATTTCTGCCAAAAGAGGATTCATTTTTATTTCATGGCTATTTTGTCAATTCTTCAACTTTTTTTATTTTTCTTGTTTTGATTAATTTCGTGTTCTTTTTTTCAGTGTAGTGGGATTGAACTTTGATTTCGTGTTGCTGAATTTGACAAAGCACCCATCATATTTGATTTATAATGCTTCACTTTACTTCTACTTTTCTATACAAAAGCAGTATTTCAAAAAGTATGGCTTTTGAGAGGTTTATGGTTATATTTTTGTATTCGAGTTTGTCGTCTTTTCTTTATTGGAACAAGCAAAATTTGGGTTTGGCTTATTTTCCAATTTAAAGAACGGATGATTGTGCGGTATGAATGAATTTTACAAAAATATTTTGACTTTGTTCGTTTTAGTAGTGTTTCTATTTTGGTTGTTGGTTTGTAATTGTTTGACTAGAATTTTGATGCATAAATATGTTGACATACTTAAATCAGAATCACAACTTGCCCTAAGTGTAATGTTTAAGTTAGTGCTTCCAAATGTTGTAGGAGATACTTTGCCAATGGTGTAATCTTTAACAAACAAATTCTTGTTGCATTTTCATTAACCCGTGATTAATGATGGTTGGTCCAAGGTGGCAGAAACTGACTTTGACCTTGGTCTTATTTGATTGAATATATGCTCCATTTGCTTATACTTGACTCTCAAATTTATTGTCGTTGCATATATCGAATTCTATCCTACTTATTTGAGACGTGCAAAGATTCCATAGTTTTGACTTATCCTTTGTTTTATTATTGAAGCACTACAAGAAAAATCCTGATTACCGACGGAAAATTATTTTCCGTAGGTAATATTGTAGGAAAAATATTTATTGCGACGGAATAATAAATCCGTAGGTAAATAATGGAGGGAAATATTCCCGCCAAATTTTCCGACGAAATTTATCAACGGATTTGGAAAAACCGTCGTTAAATTTGCGCCAATATTAAGCGGCTAAAATTATTCACAAAATTTACCGACGGAATAAATATTCCGTCAGTAATTTCCCTACGGAATCGCCATTCCGTAGGTAAATTCCCTACGGAAATTGAATTCCGTATAAATTAGCTCCAATATTACGAGATTAACATTGTACACAAAATTTACCGACGGAATATCCGTCGGTAAATTAGCGCCAATATTATGCGGTTAAAATTGTGCACAACATTTACCGACGGCATAAATATTCCGTCGGTAATTTCCCTACGGAATCGTCATTCCGTAGGTAAATTCCCTACGGAAATTGAATTCTTTCGGTAGGGAAATTACCGACGGAATGTTTATTTCGTCGGTAAATGAGCGCCAAAATTAAGCGTTTAAAATTGTACACAAAATTTACCGACGGAATAAATATTCCGTAGGTAATTTCCCTACGGAAATTGAATTCCGTAGGTAACATTTCGTCCGTAAATTAGCGCCAATATTAAGCAGTTAAAATTGTGCACAAAATTTACCGACGGAATAAAATTCCGTCGGTAATTTCCCTACGGAATTCAATTTCCGTAGGTAATTTTCCCTACGGAATTCAATTCTGTAGGTAATTTTGCTACATAAATAATTAAGCAAAAATTAAGAATACTTAATTTTTTATCACTCTATTAATTCTATTTAACTATTTTATTAAAAAAATCCCAATTTTTATAAACAGTTAAATATTTTTGTATAAATATATGAGAATTTTTAAATAGATACGAATGATGGTATGTACAATAGTTGGATGTATTTTAAAGTCTTTAATGAATAAATATATTAAAGTTGACCGATCAAAGTTTATTTCTTAGTTATTTTTTACTAAAATGCAATAGAGAGTTTCTATCCAACTCAACTATATATATAAAAATTAACTTCTTTGTTAGAATACTTTTATAATTTGTTATTAAGGATCGGAAAACATTCGTGAATAAATAATACGTTTACAATTCGACCTGTCAATTGAGTCGAGTAAATTACCTACGAATAATAAAAAAATTTAATTAATAATAAGAATAATAATAATATTATTATTATTAATTAAAGTGACATATATTTTATAATTAGCAAAAGAGTTCAATTGGAATATTAGTTAAAATCTTAACCGTTTAAATTGCATTACATGTGATTCTCTAATTTAATTATAAATATAAATATAGACATTAATTTTAATTTTTTTCATAATTTTAATTGAATACTGATTATTAAACCAACTTCTAATATTTCAAATATTCAATTTTAACTAGCTTTATATATATGTGAGAATCTTGCAAAATTACAAAGAAAGTTAATTAATATTTAATTTATTTGACTAATTGCATATTTCTAAATCTATAAACTCAATCTGATGGTAAAACTCTTCTACCATTATTTTTTGAATCATTTTTTTCAAAGACAAAAGCGTGGGAATTTCTTTTGGTGAACAGAAGGTGTGCAAGTGGGTGAGTGCATTTCAGATTTACAACAGTTGATATACAATTAGTCAAATAAAGACAAGTAAAGAAAATAAGAAAAGAAAGAGAAAGGATGGGGAAAGGAGGGAGAGAGGAAGAAACGGGATGGGAAAGAGAGAAAGGGTCGGAGATCAAGGGAGAACCGGCGACGCCACCAACCGGTGATTCCTAGCACCGCTGCGTTCCCGCCGGCGTCAGTCACCTTGCCGTCATCTTCTCTTCCCTCCGGCGTGGCTTTTCCCCTTGACCTCTCCCTTGGTCGAATCTGTCTTTCGTCATTCCGGCGACCAGTGACGGCGAATGGTAATAGGACCAACACCGGAGATTTCTCAGCGGCAAGAAGGTCCTCCTGGTGCCTTTCGCTCCTCCTTACTCGCCGAAAATGAGTAGATCGGAGAAAGGAGGAGTCCACGGTTCTTGGGTAGATCCCGACCAAATGAAGAGGTGTTGGAGAGCATGACAACCGGAAATGGGAAGCTGGGGTTCTTACCTTCACAGCGGCAGTGTTGGTGCGTATCCGATGAGTCTCCGGCGAAGCTACGGTCACCGGTCCGGCAAGCTCCAGGGACAGCAAATTATGGGGAAAATACGGGAAAATCAACACTAAAAGTATGCTGATTCTTTGCTCTACTTGTGCAAATCTGATAAATGCAAATCTCTCATTTCACAGCTGTGCAAGTACCTAGGCCATTTTCTATTTTTGGGTATTCTATTTCTTCGCACAATGTTGCGTCTTGCTTTTTTGACAACCATGCCGAGGGCTCCTATCATACGCTCAGCGTCCTTGACAAAGTGCAGCTTTACCCAGAGAAAAATTGAACTCTAAAATAGTTGAGAAAAATGTTAAAAAAAAATCCAAATGAATAATTTAATTTTGATGATGCTTAATCTCCCTTTTCCTCATTTTTTATTACTAAAGGAGCTTGGTGCTCTGTAATTCTGGGTTTCCTCATTGGCTACTTATAAAACTATAATCTGTAACCTCATACAGTTACTCCATTGGGCAATGGACATGCTGATCTTTTTATTTAACTTTAAACATCACACACTTGGAAAAATTAAAGATAGAAGCATACTGTTAGTTGTTTTTCTTTGAATTGTTACATGTGTCGGATGGTTATGAAAGTAATACACAATTTCTAATTTATCATCTTCATGAACATAATTAGCCAAACCTATCCATCCATCTTCCTTGAAACATCTGTAGTCAAATTTGCATATGATGAACACATCTCATTTCCCATTATGCTTATTGGGTTGACCACTTTGGATTTTAAGCAGTTGATAGTCTTGCTTTAAATCTCCACATTTGAGCTCTTTTTGTTCATTGTTTTTCCAATTTATATAATTTTTACAAATTTGACTACAAATTTATGCCGTGTAACAATTTTTACTAATTTTCGAAGGAGTTGTTTAATCTCTACTTTGAATCTACATGGCTGGCTTATTTGGTGAATTTATTGTCTAGGTCCTTTCTTTATTGAATGTTTATCGAAAGAACAAAAAATAATTTGTCTAGGTCCTTTCTTTATTGAATGTTTATCGAAAGAACAAAAAATAATTTGCAACCCCTACAAAGTTTAATTTTTCTTTATATGATGTTCATACTTTGTTTGTATATCTGACTTGACGACTTTGAGATTTTGAACAACAACACTGGTTGTTTGGTGCAGAGTGAATATCTGTGCAAGTCCATTAAAATTTCTGGATCACCTAGAATGTAACAATAAAAACAACAACAACTAAGCCTTAATCCCATACCAGATGGGGCTGTCTAAATGAATTCTTTGTATCTAGATCCCTCTGTCCAAGGTAAGATCACCCGGGAAGATGTCTAAGAAAAATTAGATGAGGCTGAAATCTAAATATATCTAAGGTAATTGTGATTCTTGTTACCATGCACTGAGTTCTATTCTCGGTATCTGAGGTTGATATAAATACTTATCTAGTGGAAAGCACTCCCACTTGAGGTAATTGGATGTTCTTCACTGAAGTTGCTAAAATTCGTAATGTGTTACCCATAGAAAATTAAAGATAATAGGAGATGGTTGTTGCTTATTATGTTTTGTTGTTATATTCAATGGATTAAATTTTCTTATATATATCTAAATTTATTTTAGTTTGTCTAATTTTTTAAATTACTTTTATGCTCTTGATACAAATATTCTGATAATAATGTACTTCCATCTGTAGCTTCTCTCTTTTAATTGAAATGTTAAGCTTGTCAATTTATATCTTTATATATTTTTCAGGTTGTTTATTTATATGTGTCGGAATTGGGATGAGGGATGGGGCATATGGCTAAATTGGTTTGAAATTTGTATAACATTTCACGGTGTTCAGAAATATGAAGAAGTGGGTGGATTTCTTCAGAAAGAAGTTTGCTGGAAGTCAAGCAGAGAGGGCAGAGGCTGAAGCAGTAAAGACTGCTGAGCAACTGAAGAGGACAAAAATTTCAGGTCATTACTCTTGCCAGTGTTTTCATTTCAATTAGATGGTTTTATTCTCTATTGTCAAAGTAACTGTTAGGTTCTTGGTTACTTACTGTGGTTATATGGAAGGATAACTGGTTTTGGTTTCGTGTGGGTCTAATTAAGAAAGCTCAGAAGCATCCTCATGCTGACTCGCTATGTGTGGAAGAAATTGATGTGGGAGGAGAGACCAGAACAGTTGTTAGTGGACTTGTCGAGTATATACCTCTTGAGGAGACGCAGGTATTTGTTCAATTTTTTCCCAAGCCTAAGTGAGACGGTTGTATGATATTGCCAATGTATTGTCAAGTTAATATATTTTCATGCACATAAAGTGAGAGAGACACAATTAGGAAGTACTGTATATAATTGCGGCAATTTTGTAGTATGATTTATTGCGGCACATAAATTTTTTTTTACTATCATTCTTGAGAAATTAGATGAACACTATCAATAGATAGTAACCCAAATAACAAAGGGATTATTGTGAAAAATAAGCATTGTTGCTTTTACCTTGATTGAATAGTAAAGCAATGACATTTTGATTCTTTGATTTGACTATATTTGAATTTGGGCTGATAATTATATATATTCGCCTGTAAGTACATAGATAATAGTACGGCATGAGAATCTGTGAGGCATTAATTTTGAGATGGAAGAATATATTTTTTTGATTCTTAGATATCTTTAATTAGTAAAGGGTATAGCACAGTACTTTGCATTTGCAATTGAACTATCTATGCTGTTTTTTTTTATCATTTTATATTTTTCTTGGCCTTCCCAATAGCTATGCAACAAATAGGTCAAAACTGATGATTGTAAACCATTCCCCCCTCTAATTATTAAGTAGTTGTAAAAATATATAATATTTATAGTGACGGAATAGTGATGGATACTTCCGTCGCATTTTTTTGTAGAATGCAAATTTACCGACGGAAATATAAAACCGTCGTTATATTTGCCTACGGATTTATCATTCCGTCGGAAATTTGCCTATGGAATAATTATTTCCGTCAGTAAAATTTGCCTACAGAATAATTATTTCCGTCGGTAAAATTTCCGACGGAATTATAATATAGCAAATGACAACAGTTTTTGGTCTGCATCTCCCAGCGGAATTAGCGACGGTCTAAAATTAAATTACCGACGGAAATAATTCCGTCGGGAAAAGTGCCTACAACCGGATCCCCTTCGCCATTTTCCGTCGCTAAATTCCGTCGGTAATTTGGTTTCCCTACGGAAATTCACTCAATTCCGTTGAAAAATGAATTTTTCTTGTAGTGAAGAGGTAACTGGAATAGATCCTTTTCTAGTTCCAATAGACACATTTTTCTAAATGTTTAACAAAATTTATTTCTATTCTCTATCCAGTAAATCTTAAACAGATTAACCACACAGATTGTCATTTATGAAGTTTCAGATTGTTGCTATAGTGAATGTCTGTTGAAATTCAAACTGTGTAATTTAAGTCAATTGAATGTGTCTTTAAGGAATTAAAGTGCACGATGTGCTTCTTTAGTAACATAAGATAGAGCAACATTATTCAAGGGGCTTATACGGCAAATAGGGTTGCTTTAGGCTGACAAGGCATAAGCTTGAACTACTTTTGTCAGTTTTATCAAAATTATTTTCTACTATACTGTTCATGAATGCGCTTGAGGGATTAAAAAGACGAACTTCTTTTGTACGATTCTTTGCACTTATTGGTTTGTAATTTAACACTTTTTCCTTCTAATTACAGATGATACCTGTGCTGCAAATGACGTAGGTTTTTCAATACACGTTGTCCTATTGACAGCAATTACATTGATCCAAATTGCAATCTATATTGTGAGTGGTTTAATCTTCTCGAATGGCTCAATGTCTCCTTTTGGTTCGCATTGGAAGCATGTTGTAAGGGCTGTTGTTTGCTTTTTCATAGATTTACCTAGTCACTCCTGCTTGTGGTTGATTTCCATCTTGAAGGAAGCTGCTCTTTTGATACACAACTTCATGTGAATGAGGAAATGTAGCTTGAGTTTTTCATCCAAAAGTCATAGAGACAAGGTGATTTATGATGGATATAATAGTTTTAATTCGTGAATTGTATTAATTGGAAATTGGAAATGCACCTAGAAGGTTACCGCCAATAAGTTATTTGCAATTAGATCATATTTACTAAGACACAATTGAAATATTTCGCATATTTTGCCAGGAAATGGAAAAACTTCCAAGTCCTTGCTAAAGATGCATTGTTCCTTCAAATTGAAAGTGGGCACCATTCTTGATTGAACCTACATTTGAAATATATTTGTTGTGGCTGAGGAAATAGATATTAAGTTCTCCAACTTTTCTTCTTAAGAAAGTATATTATTCCCAGATTCAGGCCTATCCAGTACTCTTTTTCTTCAGTGTTTCTTTGCTATTAATGGGATTAATTTACAATAATTGTATACCTAAACATGTTGGTATTTTCCTGTATGTGAAATTGGGAATATGCACAAGTGTTGTGGAGGAACTTAAGCAACCTTTAGGAAGCCTACTTTTACCTTTGCTAGAGAGTAATTATGGTAATATAGAAAGTTGATGCTTTTTTTGTAATGCCCCAAAGTGTACCCTACAAATATTAGAGTATGTGATTGTAAAAATTATAGTGCATAAGAACATAAATTGTGAAGTGGGGACATAATTGAAATTTTTGTAAAAGCTGGAGGTATTTATGTAATTGAAAAAGTATTAAATTATGCATTACTACAAGAAAATCTGGAAATAGCAACGAAAAAATAGCAACGGAATTGATTCTGTTGCTAAATTAGCAACGGAAAACCAATTCTGTTGCTATTTAGCAACAAAAAATAATTTTCGTTGCTAAAATTGGTTAAACTTTGTAGATTTAGCAACGAAAAAATTTTTGGTTATTTTCCGTTGCTAAAAGTGGAGGGAATATTTGCAACCATATACTTTTGTCCCGTACAACAAGCAATCGTATAATTCAATGCATCGTTTTTTAAAATTTTATATGTTATCCATTTTAAGAGTAAAATATATCTATTTCAATAAATTTAAGGATAAAATTTACATATGTTGAAAAGTATAAAAACAAAACTTTTTTATTTTAAATAATTTAAGTGTAAAATTCGATAAAAAAATATATTTATGCAAGGATAAAATCGCTTTATTTTGAATATTTCAGTAATAAAGAGAATGAGTGATATTGGAAATAGAAAGGAAAAGGTTCTACCAGAAAGGCAGGAGAGAGGATTAACATGGAGACCACATCTTGCAGGCAATTGTTGAGCTTCAGCAATATTAATACCAGACTGTTGGGCTTGATTGCTAGCTTGATTGCTGATCATACTACACAGGCATTCTGGGTCTGATTTTATCACATTTTGCAGAGGATCACAGCAAGCTTTGGGCACATCTTTTGTACCATTAAGGTAATTTAGGCAAGGAACTAGTTGGTTGATGCATGAAGTGTCTTGACCTCTACTCTCTCCCACCAAGCTGCCTATAGCTAATAATGCCACTATTGCAACTAATAATTCACATTTGCTACACAAAAAATTCCCCATTTGTTTGATTGCTTTTTTGTCTTGTGGAATTAATCACAGCTTATATAGAGTGAAAGAAAGGGTGGATGGTTGAATTTGATAGGAAGTTGGTCATCAAACTTGTGGATTGTAATTTGGCCATTTTGTATGTTGATTTGTTTTTAGCCGTTGGATAGGTGAAGCTAACCTTTAGATAAAAATTAATGATGCCTTATAATAAATGATTTGATTATTAGACACTATGCAATGGAATTTATTGTTTTCCTACTTGTGTGGATGGAGTGGACTGTGGTAGGCTACCAAGCATGCCTACGTTTTAAGTCATCAAAGCCAAGTATCAACTTTGCAATTTTTTCTTTTTTAATTTGCTAAATTTGTATTGGTGATTGTTTATTTTAACACTATTCCGTTAAATTAAAGAAACTGTCCGTATGTGATATTTTTAACTTTTTAACTCTTAGATCAATTAATAATGCCATATAAAAATATGATATGACAGTTAAAAAATGAAAAATAGTTTAATGGAGAGTATAATAGCCAAGTCACACATGCATCACAGTTTTACAAAAATAATGTTAAAGCATTTCTAAGAGTTGTATAATTTCAGTTTCTTTAACAAAAGTTCCTCCGTGGACAAAGTTTTAAGACAATAACAGAGTCAATGCAGGTCCTAGACAAAGAGTGCCTAGGCAAAAAAAGAATATTAAAAGGGCTTAAGATCAAGAAAGCCTACTGTACATGCAGGTTTAGGGTGCAGGGGCATTTTTAGCCCTTGATCAACCTGATCAAGGGCTAAAATTGCCCTGTATCTCTTAAGGCTTCCATTGGAGGACCATATTGAAAAATCTACACGCTAAGCTAAGGTTCTCAGAGACAAATTTACCCCAAAAGCTGATTCTTTTTTGGACCTCCTTTTTTAAGTATAACGACCGTAACCAGGTATCAAATACCAATTATTTGACTCAAGAAAAAAAATGGAAATATCATATTTCATTGAGAAAATGAATACATATGGATAATGTAAAACTATTCATCTCAAGAATAGGCCCTACTCTTTTACTTCTCATGCAAAATAATCAGAAAAATTCAAAATCTAGGTAAGGACCTGATGATCTATCCGAGTCTGTGGCTGCTGCCTTGTCAGTTGGAGTACAGGACGATTTCAATGTGTGATTTAAAGCCGAAAGATCAACAAGTTTTGGAATTTCTGGAGGATGAGTACCTCTAATAAGCGCCCAATTAACACTTGCAAAAAAAGGATGTTGCTTGATCTCTGTTGCACCTCTTTTGAATCCTAATCTCTTTTGTGGGTCCTTTACTAGTAGTCCACGGATTAAATCCTTAGCAGCAAAACTCAGAGAAGAACCCTCAGCAAATTTTAGAGGCTGCCCTACCACATTTGAAGAGCTACGCCATTTGTATTGGTGATGCATTATTTTAACAGCTAAATTATACGTAGGATATACGGAATCACTATTCCGTTGCTAATTAAGGCGCCAATAGATGACGGAAAAAATTGGAACAAAAAATAGCAATGGAATATGATTTCCGTTGCTAATATAGCAACGGAATATAATTTCCGTTGCTAAAAGATCATTCGGTTGCTAAATAGCAACGGAATTTTTTTCGGTTGCTAAAATAGCAACCGAAATATAATTTCGTTGCTAAATAGCAACCGAATTTATTTTCGGTTGCTAAAATAGCAACGGAATTTCATTTCCATTGCTAATTTTTGTTCCAAAATATGGGAAAAATTTTGTAACAAAATTTAGCAACGGAATCTAATTTCCGTTGCTATTTTAGCAACGGAATCTGAATTCTGTTGCTATTTTAGCAACTACTTTATAATTTGCCCTAGCTATAAATTTATCATTTTCTTCCACCTGTGTCTTCTCCCTCATCAGTCGCTCCTCTCTCTCTCTCTCGTGCCATCTACTCTTGTAAAACAAAAATTTTTCCCATATTTTGGGAAATTTGCAAGTAATTATCCACTATGTTATTATTTTTATGCATATTACTTGCACTGACAAGTTACAACTTGTTCACCAACAACACTTAATATCAAATAAACAGAAATCATATGATAAGAAAGAAAATTAATTATGGGATTTTGAAAAAAAAATGAATTAATCTTGGTAAAGTTTATTTTTTAAAGTATAAAAACTATTTTATTTGACACATTAAAATCGATATCTCAAAATGACAGATTGAAATCTCACAGCCTTTTTTTTTCAATGGAAATTAATTAGAAAAATAAAAAGCCGCCTATATAGATGGGGAAGCTTCTCCTGATGCTAAATTAGGTAGGACGCAGTAGGCATGAAGGCTATTTTGTTTTCTAATTAATCTTATAAAATTAATATAATATTTAATTTAATCATAATTATTGCCCTAATTTCCTTTTGATTTTCCAATTTTCCAAGTTATATTATATAATTTAATTATACAGCCCCCATTAACCGACTTATTAGATTTCCTGACCTTTCCTCCACTTACTATTTCCTTTTTCTTTTCCACCTCCTTTATTATTATTTTTTATGAAAAATTATTTTGCTGAAAATGACTTCCATTAACTATCTTTTTTAAGTTCATGCTGAAGTTGAAACTCATGGCAAGTTGGGGAAATAGAAATTTATGATCATAGAAGGACAAAATTGATTATAGGATTGCAAATATTTGTGCTGCAATTGTATAAATAGTTCAGTTCAGTAACATTTAAAGTAGTTCAATTTGTTGACGTGATTGTATAATATATAGCATGAATTTGTGATTTTATATTTCTTGGTGAAATACATGAGAATTCTAGAAATTCTTGATATTAGAACCTTAGGTTCTTTTCATTATTATCTTTTACTACAATATATATATATATATATATATATATATATATATATATATATATATATATATATATATATATATATATATATATATATATATATATCAAAAGATTGATATGAAATCCATAGTAAATAAGCAACTGATTAAAGATTGTGATTTGAACATGCTAATTTGGCTTTTGAATTTTATTCTTTGAGTATGAAATTATCCAACCAAATTACAAGTGGCTCAATTGACTATTGAGGTTAATTTGAAAAGTCAACTTAATTTTTATTCGCATGTCACTAATTTTATCTCTTAAGTCTTTATGTGGATAAAGCAAAACACCACCCTTAAAAAAATCAAATATATTGTTTTATCAGTAATGTACATATATATATATATATATATATATATATATATATATATATATAAAACAAAAAGATGAAAAGAAAAGTGGGATTTAAAAAGTTAAATGTGTATGTATGGTTAGAAAAGAAAAAAAAAAGAGAAGAGAGAGGAGAACGTGAGAGCTAATCGGGAACGAAAAGAGGAAGGGAGCTGTTGGCACCGCCGTCCAGCCACCGCCGTGTGCGACGTCGGCGAGGAGACTCGGATCGCCACCGCCACTGTCCTCCGATCACTTTTTCTGGTGCCGTCTTCCTTCGGTAGCTTGATTCCTTCCGGTTCCCCCATTACCACCATGCTTCCTCCCCCTTCTTTCCGATGACCTAGACTGCGATAGAGGAGAATGATGGCACCAGTGAGATCCTGAGGTTGAGACGATGCCTCCGGTGTTCGTCGCTTCTCCTCTCTCACTGGCAGCAAGTAGATCAGAGAGAGAGACTACCGATGATTTTTGTTAGATCCCGATCAACTCCGGTGGCCGTTGGACGCGTGACCACCCATCGCGGAATCCCCGGGCCTGGATCTTCAAGTGGACAGCTTCGATGCACTTTTCGGCGAGTCTCCGATGAAGCTCCGGTGACCGGTCCGGCGAGCCTAGGATGAAAAAATGCAAAAATCTTCTACTGGTCTTGCCAACGGCACTAAAGACTTCTCATGGGAAAATTACTACCCATGGGAAAATTTCAAGTAAATACTTCTATATATATCATTCTATTTTGCAAATTGCACTTAAATTGCTCAATGCAAGTTCCTCTTTCTAATATAAAATTTATTTAAAAAACATTGTGAATAAATTTATTTATCTCAGATATTATGGATAGTATTATTTATATAACAAATTACTGATCAAGTATAATATAGAAATTTATTTTTTTATATACTATATATTATTATTAATTGCATTTATAACTATAGGCAATGCCAAACTTCATCAGAATTTTAAATGAATTCAGGTGTATTCTATAGATACTGCATGATTTTTATATTTTAATAGTTCAGATGACATACATGAGAAATCACGTATGAGAAAAATCTATTTATTTGGATATAAGATTTTTGAAATGGATGGTTATTTGATTTGAGATGAATCGGGATGTTATGATTTGTTATTTGGTGTTTATGACAGTAAATTCAAGTGACTATTTCAGAATTGATTCACAATTGACAAGGAGCGACTAGAAAGTAGTTTGTAGAAATCATAAATCGAAGGCAAATATAATTAAGCATAAAAAATTTTACCTAAGCTACTTGTTCTAAAAGATCTGACTTGTTGGATGGAGAACTTAATGTTAGTGTAAGCCCTAGCCCCAATGCATTGTAACGAAACACTTGAAATTAATAAAATGAGGCATTTGTTTTATCCTTTGTATTCCTGTGCATGTCAATTGATAAAACTATCCAAGAGTGTTGTTTCGGTTTAAGTTATCATGTGTGAGGCACATGGATTGTAAGACCTTGAAACAAATGAGACATCATTCTAAATATCCCTAGTCAGTCATTGTTATGGGAATAACAAATGAATTAAGACTAGTATGCTCTCTCTGATCTTATGAGTTCTGTCTTACGGATCATTAGGACAACAGTGTCAATCAGAGATCATAGATACATGTTAATGAACATGGTATCTGGATTCGATCCGCTCATGAGAACACTACATGGTACAAGTCATAAGTGTTTCTCATATGCAAGTTTTGTATCGGAGTTCTTAGACCTGAAATCTCTATGAAACTCTTTATGAATTACTGTGTACTTTGACATACACCTAACGTGCTCGTAACAGAGTGACAAGTATGGGTATGATTGGGTATGCACTGATTCATGTTAGAGAGCATGAGAGAAGTGAAGGGATTACCCCTCTCGATAAGAGAGAAAAATATCACCAGCCACTTGATCAGTGAACTGAGAAGTGTATGGCCATACCGAGATGAAATAATGAGTAATCATTATTTATCTGAGAGTTCAGTGTCACTGGAATATCAAGAAAGGAATTAATATATATGAGGATGACTAGTTCCATGCCTTATATTAATTCTGATATTTAAGGGTAAGGGACTATGCAAAATTGCATTAGGTCACCAAATGTCATATGCATTTTCATTTAATTTGGAATGCTATAATATCTTGCTAGAGAATATATATAGCCTTTGAATTAATTTATTAATTCATTGCCAACATTAAATGGACCTATAGGATCGCACACAAAGCATTGGGCTTAAAATACTTAAATTAAGTATTGAGCATTAATTTGGGCTTTTAATTAAAGTCAAATTAATGTATGTAATGGGTTATAAAATTGCTATTGGGCTTTGGTCCATGAGAGAGAAAAATTCAGCCCACAAGGTTTAATTTCAATTAATTAATTATCTAGTGTTAATTTAATTAATTGAGTATTAAAGCCTAAAGGATTTTAATTAAATTAATTCACTTGATAATTGGATGGTGTGGCCGAAATTTCAAGATAATATCAATGGAATTTTGGCACATGATTAATTCTTTTATTAAGTGGTTAATTTGATTAATATGTCTTTTGATTTTATCTTGGATAAATTGAAAGAGTTTTTATCAATAAATATTACTTATTTTAATTAAGTGATAAAGGCTAAAATTAATTATCTCTAGATAATATTAATTATATTAAGGTAGTAGATTTTAGATTGATCACTTAAAAAGAAATGAAGATAATATATATTAAAAAGAAAGCAATATTTGTTTTTAGGTTTTGCGTGAAAACAAAAGAAAGCAATATTTGTTTTTAGGTTTTGCGTGAAAACAAAAGAAAGATAATTTGCTTTTGGCATGAAAAGAAAACCTAGCCACCACTTGGTTTTTTGCGTGAACTTCATCTCTCTCTCTTAATTCTTTTGTTCAATTTTTCACAAGGAGAAAGGATTGTTCCTCATTCTCTTGTGTTATTGAGCAGTAATAGCAATCTAAAGAAGTACAAAATCAAGTTTTGTAGCTTCAAACTATAACCCTTACACAATACCGAAAAAGAGATCTAGCAATCTCGTTTTTAAGCCGACGGTGTAATTGTGTGTGTGAGAATAGAGGGAGTGGCGCAAAAGGCTATTCCTTGGCATTGGTGATCGAGATCTAAGGCGGACAAAGCCATCTTAGTTGCTGGTCATCATCGGAATAAAAAATCTAAAAGGCATCAAAAGTTGTAAGTTCGATAACCCTAAAATTACATGTTTCGATTCTATCTTTGGATATGTATGGTATGTATGATAAAATTTTTGTTTTTCCGCTATGCTATCATGATTATCATACCATGTCATATTCCATCACTTAATGCTTGAGCTTGATCCTAACTGAAGGTAATCTTTTTTGTTGTTTTGCTTAACTTGATCCATTAGGAATTATTAACTTATAATTGGGTTCGATATTAGATTAACAATATTTGAGATCCTTGTCTGACCTTAGATTAGCGATATTCAATATGTTGCTTTAAAAAATAAAAAATAACAATTTTACGTCGTTGGTGTTTTGCAATGGATGTATTATGTGGTAGTGACTATTTGAGATATTGTTAGATCAGGTTTTTGATAAGGCTGTATTAAATGATTCATCTTCTGGTAATGTTGAATCTGCTTCACTGGAGCTTTTCTTTTTATCTTCAGGCATATGACCTGCATTTCTTTTATTTAATTTCACGTACAATAATAATATCTTGTTAAATAAGAAACCGATTCCTTATAAATTCAACTAATATTTTATATTATTATTTTGTAATTATAAATATGAAATTTTTAGGTCTAATTTATCGGAGGGGAATATTTTGTGGCTAATAAAATCAAATAATGGCATTAATAATTAAAAAGTTGTAATAATTTTTAGCGACGGATTAGCGATGGATAGGACCGTCGTCAATTTTATTATATATGGGTGAATTTATGCAAAAATAGCAACGGAATTTAAATTTTCGTTGCTAAATTTAGCAACGAAAATGGTTTCCGTTACTAAATTTAGCAACGAAAATATTTATTCCGTTGCTAAAATTGACCAATTCACCGAATCTGCATTGTTGAGGTTAGCAACGGAATTCAATAATTTAGCAACGGAATAAAATTTTCATTGCTAAATATAGCAACGGAATAAAATTTTCGTTGCTAAATTTAGCAACCGCCAAATTAGCAACCGAAATTTTCGTTGCTAATTTTCGTTGCTATTTTTGATTAGCAACGAAAAATTGACATTTTCCGTTGCTAATTTCCGTTGCTATATTGCAATTTTCTTGTAGTGCATGTAAGTGGGGATTAAATTGATGAGAGAAAAGAGAGTTTAGGTGAATTGGTAATTAAAAAGTTAGAAAGGGTTTAAAAGGCAATTAACCAAGGATCTAAAAACTTTGACCAATGAGCAAGTGATGCCATTCTTTATGGAATTCTCCCTTATTATTAAGGCATAAAAATCTATCTTTTCAAGTTTGATAGTCGGCCAAAAAAACCTCAAAATTTCAGTTCACTCTTCTCTTATTCCTTTCTAAAATCATCTCTTAAAAATTTACTCTTGAGATGGAAGAACATAGAGAGAGAGAGAAGTTGCAGATTTCAAGTGAGTTAGATAAGTAATAAAGTGTATTTTCTCCCTTCTCTTCTGTTAGCTTGCCAATTGGAGTAATTGTTTTGATTTTTAATTGAAAATTGATTGTTATTTATTAATGAAAAGCAGGGGACTATGAATCAAGCTTGAGCCAATTATGACTATCCAAATATGAAGGCTTCACATGCCACTGGAGGACTATCCTCCTAGGCTTAAACTAGATTCATAAATCCTAGAAAACTAATATTACGATCCCAGATTGATATTTAAAAAGAGACTAATGATAAGAGAAGAGAGAAATTTAGAAACTCATGATTTATTACTAAGAAGGGAGCTTAGGAAAGTCTTAAAGAAAGTCTTGAGTCTCTTTTGCTTTTATACAACAACCTTATATAGATCTCTACCTAGTGGAGAATTACATCACTAGTGACATAGGCAAGCACTAAGAATTACTTTTTACAAAGTGATAAAATAAGATCTACATTATAGCTCAAAAGATAAACTTTTACAATAGCTACTTTATAAAAGTCTTGCTTTATTACTTGTGATTGGAATGCATTGGCTCATGAGATGGTGACATATTCATGTCTTCAGAATCTGTATCGAATTCATCAAGATCTGGGGTCCAATCTAGTTCTACTTTTTTTTTTCTTTTCTTTATCCTTGTGAAGAATCTGATCAAATGCTTTTTGAAAAGCAGATAAATAATCCTAAGTTGTGGAGTCCTCTAATTCAGGGAAATTATTGTCAAGGAGATCTAAAGATGGATATGGATCCTGAAAATCTTAGAACAGTGAACCCGAAAAATTAGACTGAAATGATGATTCAACAGTGTCAATGATAGGTGGGTGTAGTGTGCTTGAATCAATATTGTTAAGGTCACACAAGGCATGATGAAGAGCATGCTGCATGGCTGGATTAGTCACAAGGTCTACTGTGTCAAACATATGCCAATATGGAAGGCCTGTTGTTGAGTCCACAAAACTTGTTAAGTAGGATTCCAAACATAGGGTCAAGTGTTTAACTATTATATAACACACCCTAATACCCCTATGAAGGATACAAGAGTGCAAAAACCCACAACGGACATATAAGTTCTAAAATATTTAAAAAATAAGAAAATAATAACAATAACAAATGATGAGCTTTTTTTTTTTTTTTACAAAAACCTCATAATAACTACACAGAGGAATAATATGAATTTGTGTCCTAAACTGCTAAGTTGGCCACTATTGTTCCGACTCCAGTCAAGTCTCAAAAAATAAGCACCTGCACAGATGTAAAGCCCATGCTAAGTGTAAAATTTCACACAGGGTAAGACTACATGCAATGGCAATTAGCATATATTATACTTAAAATAATATGACATAATCTAAGAATCATAAAACACTTGCATTACACAATTCAACTGGCAACGAAGAATAACTTGAATATATCAGTTATAAAATTCGAACTACGTAAAAGCCATAACAGAACTGATATAAATAAAAAGTTACCAAGGTTCCTGATATTATCTGAGGTAGCAAGCATAGAAGTTTCTTAATAGATAACATCAAATAAAGTCATCATTATTTTAGAACAAGTCAGGATAAATACAAAGTAGAAAGTACTAGCATTGAGCATCCGACAGAAGAGGTAATAACCTCATATTATATTCCAGATCAGAAAGGTGTAATAGCACCAAAGTTAGAAGACACTGTAGTGTCACAGAAGATACCATAAAGGTATCACAAAAGAGAGAATAAGTCTTGAGATCATAAATTAAATCAGAAGATACCGAAGTATCGAGCAGAAGACACTAATTAGTGTCAAAAAAGCAGTTGTGATAGACTTAGGCATGCCCGAGTTGTTTAGTAACAAAACTTACAGATTCAAACGAATCAAACCCAACCATTCTAATGTCAAACCTTCAAATTACCACAATCCAGCCAAAATAAATGTGTGTGTGTGTGTATATATGGGAAAATGTACCAAAATGCTCTCCATGTTATCTCAATAGAGCTAAAATGTCCCTAAAATTTTATTTGAAGCAAAAATATCCCTGATGTTCTAAAATTGGTACTAAAATGCCCCTCTATCAACTTACCATCAGCTCCGAGTCAACGAAATTGACATGGCATTAACACGTGGCAAAATATACCATGTCAGTACCACGTGTATTTTTAATCAAAATATAATTAGGTGCATTTTAGCACCATGAGAAAAATTTTAAGGATATTTTAGTAATTTGAGCAAGACATTAAGGGTATTATAGTACCCTAATAAAAAATATTAAAAATTAATATTTATTACATTAGATATTAATCAATATTTGTTACATTAATTAATAAATACTTTTTATATAAATGTACGAATAAGAAAATAATTATAAATAAATTATATAATTCAAAAATATTTATTACCTATACTTAATCTCTTTGGAACTATTTTAGCCATAAAACTGATTCAACATATTAAAGTTTCAAATTAGAATCATCATTTTTCTTTTTTATTAAAAAGTCAATTTAGATTTATTTCACTCTACAACCAATTTATACACCTCATAAAATTTAAATTACTAAATAAAATTAGAATCAAAGTTAGTAAATTTAAGAAATAATAGAGAAATTTGTAGTAAAATTAAGAAATAATTGAGAAACAGTGAAATTAAGCATGGATATTTCGGGGAAAAAAAACTTTAGTATATGTAAAATATTAGTTTAATATAATCTGGAGAAAAAGGGTAACTTTCTCAAGTGCTGCTCCTTCCCTTTAGAAAAATTCTTACAAGAGGCAATAATTTTATATCAACGAAAAATTTAATATCTGCTACTAATTTTTGTATTTGTAAAATAATCAATGATGAATAAAACAATATAAAAAATCATATTTAGTTAAAACGATGGAATTATCTAAATATTTTTAGTTCATCATAATTTGATTCTAAAATTTATTAAAAAAAATTAATTAATAAATATTTTTTAGCTATATAATTTATTTATAATTATTTTTTTATTCATACATTTATGTAAAGAGTATTTATTAATTAATATAATAAATATTAATTAATATCTAATGTAATAATTATTGATTTTTAATATTTTTTTATTAGGGTACTATAATGCCCTTAATGTCTAAAATACCTCTGAAGTTTTTCTTGCGGTGCTAAAATGTCCCTGATTATATTTTGATTAAAAATATAAGTGACTCTGACGTGCCATTGATTTGGCATATTTTGCCACGTGTCAATACTACGTCAGCGCCGTTAACTAGGAGTTAATGATATGTTGACGGAGGGGCATTTTAGTATCGATTTTAGAACATCAAGGGCATTTTTGCTCCAAAAAAATTTTAGGGGCATTTTAGCTCTTTTGAGATAATATGAAAGGTATTTTGGTACCTTATATACATACACACACATACATGTGTGTATATTACAAACTCATTAGAAGTAGAGAGCCTTCATTTTAACTCTCACAATGCATAGTGTTTTGTTTTCATGTAATGTTTTGTTTTAATGCAACATAGTGAATGTGTGATAACAAGAAGAATTTCGAGTACGAAATTCTTTTAAGGGGGAGAGAAATGTAAAGTCTCAAAGTGTACCATATAAGGATTAGATTATGTGATTGTAAAAGTTATAGTGCATAAAAACATAAATTGTGAAGTGGGGATATAATTAAAATTTTTGTAAAAGCTGGAGGTATTTATGTAATTGAGAAAAGATCAAATTATGCATATAAGTGGGGATTAAATTGATGAGAGAAATGAGAACTTAAGTGAATTGGTAATTAAGAAGTTAGAAAGAGATTAGAAGGCAATTAACCTAGGATCTAAAAACTTTGACCAATGAACAAGTGACACCATTCTTTCTAGAATTATCTTTATTATTGAGACATAAAAATTTGCCTTTTTGAGTATTGATAGTCTGCCAAAAAAACCTCAAAAATTCAGTTCACTCTTCTCTTATTCCTTTCTAAAATCATCGCTTAAAAATCTACTCTTGGGATGGAAAAACATAGAGAGAGAGAGAGAGAGAAGTTGTAGATTTCAAGTGAGTTAGATAAGTAATTGAGTGTATTTTCTCCCTTCTCTTCTTTTAGCTTGCCAATTAGAGTAATTGTTTATATTTTTAATTGAAGATTGAATGTTATTTATTGATGAAAGCTGAAGAACAAGTGAGGAGAAAAGATAAAGGAAAAGAGAAAGTGTAGAGAAGAAGAGGAAGGAAAGCAAGCTTCAGAAAGATATAAGAGTGTTTGTTTTTCTTAGGTGTATCTAGCTGGTTTTAGTGCTGAAATATGAAATTTATTTTTCAAATATTATATAGATGAGAATTTGATAGTAAGTATACATAAATGAATTAAGTGTAGAAAAAGAAATTAAAGAAAAAAATCCTGGTATAGAATCCATTTGATTTGCAGCAATTGTTTTGATTATAACTTGAGTTTTAGAGCTCCAAATGGAGTAATTCTAATTGGAGAATAAACTAGACTCATAGATCTAAAATTTTTATGAAGATGTCGAAACTTGATTTTGCATTAAATTTTATCAAAATTTAACGCGAACTACAGTAATGACTGTTGACCTTACTTGGAACAGTTTACACTATTTTAGGAATATCTCTTGCTGTGGATGTCCAAATAACCTAATTTTTTAATCCCGTAGAAACTAAAGACATATTACAACATTTTATTAGGAGAAAACTTTCCCTAAAAATCTTGTCTTTTATGGCAAAATACCAGCACAAAATATACCTGAGAAGCTGCCTTAAAAAAAATCTAGTACTTAAACCCATTTTATTGGCTTAATCTTCAATCCAGTCATATATCCGATCCACCATGCTATCCGATCTACTATGTTACTTGATTTGCCATGCTATCCGGTCTAGCATGTTACCCGATATACCATACTATGCGATCTACCATGTCATTCGATCTTCCATGATATTTTTGTTGATTCTTTTAAAAAAAAAAAAAGACAAATATTCGTGTTGGTGAATACATCCTTGATCTTATGCAAGAACGGATCCCTTGAATGTACCCTTATACTCAGCCTTGTTCAATTGCCAAAATGCACTCAAATAAAATGGCTTCATAGTCAATATACTTACATATTTTACTTTTTCTATTTTTCTTAAAAGAATCTGGTTCAATTAAGATTGTTTTTTTACGATTCAATCAATTTTATTTAATCTAATTCATCATGATAGTTTAAAGCCCTTCGATACCATCAATTTTCCATCCATAATTTGACTTTTTTAACATATATACTGTATGAATTCGCCATAATTTTTTTTATTTTTATATTATAAATCCTATTGTTAGAATTTTTTATTTCTTTTTTAACTCTATTTTCCAGATTTATAGTATCTTGCGTAAGCGAAGACGTCAGTCCCATCTACAGGGGATCGTGACTACAAGGGGAATAAATAACTAAGCCCAAGAGGTCCCACCTATCCACACTCATCTAACGGTTCAGATGCAAATCATAATTTTCTAATTTGTTTTGTATAACAGCCACAAAGAAAAAGAAAAAGGAAAAGAAAATTCATTTGTTGAAGCTTCAATCTTCATTCTCCAGCCAAACTGTAAATAGAGAAATGGCATCGTGGAATTCAATCCCGCTCGAAATCACGTACGAAACCTTTGGATGGATCGCTTTCTTTTCTTGGTCTATCAGTTTCTACCCACAAGTTATTTTAAATTTCCGCCGAAAAAGGTTTCATTTTTATTTCATGGCTATTTCTTCATTTCTTTCACTTTTTTCTTTTTTCTTTTTTTGATTAAATTCGTGTTCTTTTTTTCAGTGTAGTGGGATTGAACTTTGATTTCGTGTTACTGAATTTGACGAAGCACTCATCATATTTGATTTATAATGCTTCACTTTACTTCAGCTCTTATATCCAAAAGCAGTATTTCGAAAAGTATGGCTTTGGAGAGGTTTGTGGTTATATTTTTGTATTCGAGTTTGTAGTCTTTTCTTTATTGGAAAAAGCAAAATTTGGGTTTGGCTTACTTTTCCAATTTAAAGAACGGTTGATAGTGCAGTGTGAATGAAATTTACTAATAGATTTTGACTTTGTTCGTTTTAGTAGTGTTTCTATTTTGGTAGTTGGTTTTGTAATTGTTTGATTAGAATTTTGATGCATAAATATGTTGACATACTTAAATCAGAATCACAAGCTGACCTGAGTGTAATGTTTAAGTTAATGCTTCTAAATGTTGTAGGAGATACTTTGCCAGTAGTGTAATCTTTAACAAACAAAGTCTTGGTGCGTTTTCATTAACTCGTGATTAATGTTGGTTGGTCCAAGGTGGCAGAAACTATCTGACTTAGAACTTGGTCTTGTTTATTTGAATGTATGTTCGATTTTCTTGTACTTGACTTAAAATTTTGTCATTTCTTATGTTGGATACTATCCTACTTATTTGAGACTGGTAAAGATCTCATAGTTTGATTTACCCTTTTTTTTTATTATTCTTGAAGAAGTAACTGGAATGGATCCATTTCTAGTTGCTACGGATGACACATTTCTCCAAATGTTTAACAAAATTTATTTCTATTCTCTATTCAGTAAATCTTTGTCCTGTACTGAACTTATTCTTAAACAGATTCAACACACAGATTGTCATTTATGAAGTTTCAGATTGTTGCTATAGTGAATGTTTGTTGAAATTCAGACTCTGTAATTTAAGTCAATTTTGAATGTGTCTCTAAGGAATTAAAGTGCATGATCTGCTTCTTTAGGAACATAAGATAGAGCAACATTATTCAAGGGGTTTATAGAACATATAGGTTTGCTTTAGACTTACAAGGCATAAGCTTCAACTGCTTTTGTCAGTTTTTTCAGAATTATTTTCTACTTTAGTGTTCATGAATGAACTCGAGGGATTAAAAAGATGAACTTCTTTTGTACGATTCTTTACCCTTATTGGTTTGTAATTTAACTTTTTTCCTTCTTATTGCAGATGATACCTGTAGCTGCAAATGATGTAGCTTTTTCAATACACGCTGTCCTGTTGACGGCAATTACATTGTTCCAAATTGCAATTTATGATGTGAGTGGTTTAGTCTTCTCCAATGGTTCAATGTCTCATTTTGGCTTGTATTGGAAGCCTGATGTAATAATATTTACTTTTGCCAGCGTGGAAATCAGAAGATCTCTAAGCTTTCTATGGCAATTGTGTGTGCTGTGTGGCTGACCGCTGCTGTTTGCTTTTTTATAGCTTTACCTAGTCACTCCTGGTTGTGGCTGATTTCCATCTTCAAGTAAGCTGCTCTTTTGATACACAACTTTATGTGAGTGAGGAAATGCAGCTTGAGTTTTTTATCCAAAGGTCATAGAGACAAAGTGATTTATGATGGATATGATAGTTTCAATTCATGAATTGTAATGATTGGAAACTCGAAATGCACGTAGAAGGTTACCATCAATAAGTTATTTGCAACTAGATAATATTTACTAAGACACAATTGAAATTTTCTGCATATTTTGCCAGGAAATGGAAAAACTTCTAAATTCTTGCTGATGCTTCAAGATTCATTGTTCCTTCAAATTGAAAGTGGGCACCTTTCTTGATTGAACCTACAATTGAAATATCTTTGTTTTGCCTGAGGAAATAGATATTGAGTTCCCCAACTTTTCTTCTTTAGAAAGTATATTTTTCCCATATTCTGGCCTACCCAGTACTCTTTTTCTTAAGTTTTCCTTTGCTGTTAATGGGATTAATTTACAATAATTGTGTACTTGCACAAGTTGGTATTTTCCTCTCTATGCTTGTGTTGGCATTCTACTTCAAGATGGGAGTGAAAATAGTAATAGTAGTTTAAAATTTACTATACTGAAAAAGCTAATGATTCTTGTATGTGAAATTCGGGCCTACGCACAAGTGCTGTGGAGGAACTTAAGCAACCTTGGGGAAGCCTACTTTTACCTTTGCGAGAGAGTAATTATGGTAATATAGAAAGTTGATGCTTTTTGGATGAAAGTAGAAAATAAGGTTGAAATTAGTCTAGTAAATAATGGACACTGAAGTAAAGCAGTTTTCTACATGGGAAGGTTTTTTGGTTTTTTGTAGGTATATACTCTGGACACAGTGGTACTAAACATAAAGTATTTTCTCTGTAGTCTTTCGGTGCAAACTTTCTCCAATCAAATAGTTTCATTATTTGTTTGTTTACTGTGTTTACCCTGCATTGAAATTCACTTATGGCTCAGTGGCTGGTATATATATATATTTTTTAATACTTTGTTACATTGTTCTTTTTGCAGTTCAATTCAAGTTTTCATGACAGTCATCAAGTATATTCCCCAGGTCAGAATTATTTCCTATTTAATTCTAAAAGCTTCATCTGGTTCTAGAATATATGGTGGTTGAGTCATAGTAAATCCTAATTAACCCATTTGCTGGGCTTGGTATTGAAGTTTCTACATGTTACCCATTAACCGCCACTCAGCACAGGTTGCATACTTTTAGCATCTGTTTAATGCATGCAAAGATGTTGGTATACAATTATTTCTTGTTTTCGATCTAGCCATCATTTGATTACTCACAGTGGGCTTTTATGCTTTTGTTATTTTTAATTTTATTTAGAAATCTTAATTGATTTTGACACAAGGTAGCATATTAGACTAGACTTGCTTATCATTCCTATTCCAATTTGCAATTATTCTATTTCACCACTTTTTCCTTCCTTGACATGTTTGAGTGGCACTTTAGTAGCATCACGGGGCTTTTTTTTTTTTTTTGCACATAATTATGTGCAGGAAGCAACTTTCTCTTATCTGCTTAGGTTTTTTGTTACTGCACTACTTAAAGTGTTTTTTTAGTGAACTCGTATTTTCAAGCGAGTAAAAGTAAAGTCGTTGGTTATGCATTTGATGTAGTACCTCAAATAATGTTTGTGATTGCTCTGAGATATAGGCTATAATGAACTTCATGCGAAAGAGCACAGATGGATTCAGCATTGGTAATATTTTACTTGATTTTCTTGGAGGGGTGACAAATTATGCCCAGATGGCTGTGCAGTCTATTGACCAGAGTATGTCATCTCTTCTTAACTAAATAATCATTCATCTGAAATGATGTTTTGTGTATAACTTTAACTCTATCTCATTCTCTCCTCCAGATTCTTGGGTGAACTTTTACGGAAACATTGGGAAGACATTGTTATCTTTGGTATGCAACTTTTCTATTGTTCCATTTATAGTTTAATACTGTTACTGTGCATTCTATGTTATCTTTAACTCATATTCATCAATCCCATAGTGATATTTTTAACCTTCTTGGCTCTTTGTTTGACAAATTATCTCTGTGTTATTCCCTTTTACAAAACAAAAATACTTACGACAATCTTTTTGCTTTCTCTTTCTATGTTTATCACAGGTTTCTGTATTCTTTGACCTACTTTTCATGTGCCAACATTATATCTTATATCCTGCCAGAAAAGCTCATACCTCTACCAAGATAGTTGAAGAGAGCGAAGAGCCACTTGTTAAATCTTCCGGTGATTCAGCATCCGAAAATGTGTAAGGCATAGCTTGGCTTACAATATTAGTAAAAAAAAACGGTAGATTTGTGTAAATATGACCGTATAGATACTTTTTATTTATCTTACATCTGTCTGTTGTACAATAACGCACGAACACTGTTTGGCATTATATTGTATTTAGCTAAAAAGATAAGGCCATAGTATAGTTCTTGGGACTATTTAAAGTAATACAAACTGCTCGTTCAACTTTATGTCTTTGATATGATTTATGAGTAACATGCGGGAGTATGCAAATGAAGATTTACGCATCCACAGAGCACTTATTACTCATTTGGTTATTTATATGCATGTCATTAAAACTTAGGCTGTTAGTAATACTGAGGTGGATAAAGAAATTATTTATCAACCAAGAATGGATCTGTAACATATGTTGGTATGCACAGAACTTGATACGCTACCGATATCCATTCAGCCAGCATCTAGTGAACTTCAGGACATGACGAGGGTAAGTAAGAATATTACTTCAGGTTATTGAAGTATGCAGACTTTTTACAGCTGGGAGCCAGAGATCTGAGGGATTGCTGGAGAAAGCAGTGAGTACCTAATTGCCATGGATCATATAGGAAGTGGCAGTTTTTGGCGGTTGGCTCATGGGTATATATGTAAAGAATTTTTTTTTGCTTTACTAAATAATATACGCAAGTCCAATCAGGCATAAAAGTGAAAGGAATGAAGCATTTACCTTTATAAAAAGATTGCCTTGCTCACTAAGATATTTGCCGTTGTATCAAATCAAAATCAAATAAACATAAACATAACTCTGCCGACAAGGTAAATTTTAATAATTCATACGTAGTTTGTTCCTCATCTGATAATTTAAGGAAAATGTTTCATTAAAAAAAATAAAAAAAGGGGAAATGCATTCGGTTTGTTTTTGTAAGAAAAAATAAAGTTGTGCCAATGAGCGTCCCTATTAAACATTAACAAGCCTTTTATTTATAACAATAAAAAAACCGCTTTTAAAAAATTCATTAAATTCTAGCAACAGTAAAAATTAGGCAAAACCCCTTTCCAAATCTCTAAATTTTTAAAACTTTTTATATTAGATTTAAAAAAAATGATTAGATTTCTAAGATAACATGTAAGTCTTCGCATGTATTTCAATCTATCATTAAAAATGCATGATCCAATCTGAAAAATTGTGTGAAAAATTTTAAAAATTCATAATCCAATACACAATGGATTTTGTCAACATAACACGTCATTAATAGTAATAAAAATATACGTGCTAACTTGCCAATAGAATATACGCGCTAATATGTCATTTATGAGAAATTGCGTGTTATATCAAGTTAAAATATATAGGTTTAATAAAATAAATTTTGTAAAGACATTTAATATAGAAAATTTTATAAGTCTGTGGAGATGAGAAAAAAATTTATTTAAAAATTATTTAAATAGATGGATAAAATATTAACAGTTGACTTTATTTAGAAATGTCCTAAAAAAACCATTGACAACTAAATAAGTTAAATAATATTTGATTTGTAAGGGTGAGTTGTCTAACCCCAATTAGATTGGTCAATACTTGGTCATCATGTAGTATTGACCAAGTAAAGAACTTGCTTGCCAAGCTTTCTTTACCCAACCAACAAGCTCCATATATGGAGCCAACCAACACGCATTCCCTCAAAGCTCACCATTTCTATACGAAATGAAGAGAGACGGTCGCCAACATGGTATGGTAAGGACCTTTAGGATCTTACCCTCTCCATGGAACCCAAAACCAAACTCTAAATTCAACAATCGGTTCGATTCTCCCCCAACCGCCGGTTTATTCACCAAGGTCCAACCACGGCCCACAAACCACTCCAAGTTCACCGGAAAGTGCAATAGGCCGCGCTGCAATGGGTGTCACATGCACCCATCTTGCAAGTCTAAAGACAAGACCAAAGGTACCCATAAAGTTAAATCAAATGATGTTGTGTCTAATTATCGATTGGTCAGTTGGCGAGCTGTTGATGGTCGACTCGGGCTGAGTGTTTCTGGGTATTCTGCAACTGGGATTTTGGATCATTTGGCTAATGAATTTGCTGATGATCATGAAGAAGTTGATGATGGAGTTGAAATTGATGGAGATTATGATCATTCACAGCTTGAGATTCAAGAATTTGGTGGTAATGGTGGTGATGATGACGACGACCATGATAAGGGATTAGATGATGAGGTTGAAGATGATAACGTGAGTTTTTGTGATTTGGGTTTGGTGTTGGATCAAGTTGAGGAAGATGGAGGTTGGTGCTTGGTTGCTGAAATGTGATGTTATTCACTAATTAATCTTTAATCACCACTATTAATTATTGTTACTACTGTTAATGTCGACCGATTCCTTTCTTTTCTATGGGTTTTCTTTTTATTTTATTTTTTTAAAAAGTAAAACATCTTGTAAAAGCGGATATTAGTGCTACGTAATGTCCGATTAGTATGAACTCGCCAACCGAGCAATGTCCGGTACTCGGTGCCATCAATTGTAAAGTTTGGTGGAAGTTGAAATTTTCTTAAATGCTTCCGTCCTTACAGTTGCGTTAATTGAATAATATGTATGTGTTTGGTTGAGCTTTACAGTTCCAATGTTTTAATTTTGAGTGCCACCAAAAAATTAATTTGTACATCTTTATCAATAAAGAAAAGACAATCATTGAATAATTTTCACAATTGCAGAATTGTATCAGCTGATTGTTGAAGCGTGTGGTGTAGCGATTGATTTTTTTTGTTGGCTACTGCGAATTTTGGGTGTTTTCTTCAAATTTTTTTTTAAAGATATTAAATTGTAATGAAACATTACGTGGAGTGCTAATCTAGCTAGTGTGCCATGTAATAGGTGTTGGAAATCCTAGAATTCATCTAGTAAAAAATAATGTTAAATCATCAAAAAAATAAAATATATAGCAAAAATATACCTAAATTCATGATTTCAATTGAATTACTAAAATCTTGTGATATATGATCTTTCAAATTGATAGATAAGGAAAAAATCTGTCTACTATAGATGGAAATAAAAAAACAACTTTCTTATCTCTATAATTTGAGAATCATAATCCTTTTTATATAAAAAAAGTTTCATTTATTTTTAATTTAGCCATCATAAAATTAGAAATTATAAAACGGTATTTATACATTTAATCCATACTTATAATATTATTATTTTTATGGCCCACTTTACTTTCTATTAAATTAGATCACTTTAATATTTAGGCCAAGTCTTTTAAATGATAATTATGACATATAATTATTATAATTCTAATATATATATAGTGTATTTGTCCATAAATCCTAACAATCTCCCACTTGAACTATACATTTATATATATATATATATATATATATATATATATATATATATATATATATTCATTTTGGTTTATAATTATATGTCAACTTTATGAGCTCAAAACTTTACTATCATAAATAAAGACATTTCTGAACAATCTCTTCCATCAATCATGCTTACATAGAAATAAGGCGACTTTTGTTACTTATATGTCGTAACTAAATCCATCCCTGCTCACATATATAAACACAACCAAATGACACAGATCCAGTATGGATGTATAGCATGAAAATTACATGTAATGTGATCTAAACATGCCTATTTTCAACTAGTCCATTCTTTAAACTTAGTGAGATCAATCTATAGCTAAATCAAAGTGTGAATAACTCAACTTTATTTCTGCAAAAAATTTAGATAAACCAAAAACAAAAAAAGTGTCTATAATAAGAAAGCAAGATTACAAAACTCCCACTAAAATTAAATATCCTCAAAAAGATATGACACCCATATGAGCAGTATGCTCATTAAAGACCATGGGTGATAATCCTTTAGTAAGCGGATCCGCAACCATGGAGTTTGTACCAATATGCTCAATAGACACATGTCCACTTTGAACTCTTTCTTTAACAACCAAGAATTTAATGTCTATATGCTTTGACTTACTCGAAATCTTGTTGTTATTGGAATACAAGACTGCTGACTTATTGTCACAAAAGATCTTAAGTGGTCTTTCAATTCCATTAACAATTCGCAGTCCAGTAGTAAAATTGCGCAGCCATATTGCTTGATTTGATGCCTCATAGCATGATATGAACTCTACTGCCATGGTAGAAGAGGCTATAAGAGATAGCTTAGCACTCTTCCAAGAGACAGCCCCTCCAGCAAGCAAAAAAATATATAGCCTGATGTAGATTTCATGCTATCTTGGCACCCAGTAAAATCGAAATCTGAATACCCAATGATCTCTAACTTATCTGATCTCTTGTAAGTGAGTATGAAATGTTTTGTTCTTTGAAGATATCGCATGACTCGTTTGGATGCTTTCCAATGATCCATTCTTGGATTACTTAAATATCTTCCTAACACTCCAACTATGTACGCAATATCCGGATGCGTACACACTTGAGCATACATTAGACTTCCTATTGCTGATACATAAGGAATCTTTTGCATTTCTGTTTCCTCAAAAGTATTTTTGGGGCACTGTTGAATATTAAACTTGTCTCCTTTAGCCACAGGGGTATTTCCTAGTTTACAATCTTGCATGCCCTATCTCTTAAGAACCTTTTCGATATAAGCCTTTTGTGATAATCCCAGGGTACCTTGAGAGCGATCTCGATGAATTTGGATCTCTAATACAAAATTTGCATCTTCAAGGTCCTTCATCTCAAAATTCATAGCTAAAAATCTCTTGGTTTCATGCAACAAGCCTATATCATTGCTGGCAAGCAATATGTCATCAACATATAAAACCAGAAAAATATGCTTACTCCCACTAAATTTGTGATATACACAATCAACAATCAAATTCATCTCAAAACCATAAGAGATAATAATTTGGTGAAATTTGTAATACCACTGACGAGATGCTTGCTTAAGCCCATAGATGGATTTCTTCAATTTACAAACCATAGACTTTGTATTTTCTGATACATAGTTTTCTTGCTGCACCATATAAATTATTTCATCAATGTCACCATTGAGAAATGCTGTCTTGACATTCATCTGATGTAGCTCAAGATCAAAATGTGCTACTAATGTCATTATAATCCTAAAAGAGTCTTTCGATGAAACTGGAGAGAAAGTCTCTTTATAATCAATGCCTTCTTTCTGCGTAAAGCCTTTAGCGACAAGACGTGCTTTGTACCTCTCCACATTGCCCTTTGCATCCCTTTTGGTTTTAAAAATCCATTTGCAACCAATGGATTTTGCACCTTCAGGCAATGAAACAAGATCCCATACGTCATTATCTTTCATAGACTTAATCTCCTCATTCATGGCATCTATCCACTTTTGAGAGTTAGAGCTTTTCATTGCTTGATGAAAATTGACTGGATCATTTTCCATCACTCCAATGTCAACATCATGTTCTTGGAAAAACACAACATAGTCATCAGAAATTGCACTTCTCCTTTCTCTAGTGGATCTCCTTAATGGCAATGGTTCTTGAGGCTGTAAAGTTTGTTCTTCAGGAATATCTCCTTGAGACTGAATGGGAGGATCAATGTCTGGTATAATAATCTGTTCTTCAACATCATGTTCTTGGAGAAACACAACATAGTCATCAGAAAATTACACTTTTTCTTTCTCTAGTGGATCTCCTTAATGGCAATGGTTCTTGAGGCTGTAGAGTTTGTTCTTCAGGAATATCTCCTTGAGACTGAATGGGAGGATCAATGTCTGGTACAATAATCTGTTCTTGACTATTATCCATAGCAATTAGAGGAATGTCAACATATTCCTCTTCAAAGACAAAGTCCTTAACTCTTTCTCCCCCCCCCCCCCCGCAAACTCAACATCCTCAAAGAATCGAGCATTATATGTCTCAAAAATAGACTTAGTTGTGGGATCATAAAATTTGTAACCCCTAGAGCGTTCAGAGTATCCAATAAAATAACAACTAATAGTCTTAGAATCCAATTTCTTTTCATTTGGCCTATAAGGCCTTGCCTCAGTTGGACATCCCCAAATATGAAAATGTTTTAGACTAGGTTTTTTACCTTCCAAAGTTCGTAAGGTGTTTTACTAGTTGCCTTTGTTGGTACTTTATTGAATACATAAGCTGCAGTCTTTAATGCCTCTCCCCAAAGTGACTCAGGTAAGGTAGAGTGACTAATCATACTTCTTACCATGTCTAAAAGCGTTCTATTTCGTCTTTCAGCAACACCATTCATATTGGGTGAACCCGACATGGTGTACTGTGGTATAATACCGCTTTCCTCTAGAAATCTAGCAAATGGACCTGGACGTTGTTCACCTGAACCTTCATATCTACCATAGTATTTACCACCACGATCAGATCTAACGCTTTTAATACTTTTATTGAGTTGATTTTCAACTTCAGCTTTAAACCTTTTAAACATGTCCAATGACTGAGATTTCTTATGAATGAGATAAAGATAGCCATATCGAGTGAAATCGTCTATGAACGTTATAAAATCTGTTTGACCATTCCAAAAAGCCAGAGGAAATGGCCCACAAATATCTGTATGTATTAGTTCTAAGACATTTGTTTTCTTATTGGCATCAAATCTCCTAACATTCATTTGTTTCCCCTTAATACAATGCACACACATGTCAAAATCTAAAAAGTCAAGGGGATCGAGAATACCATCAGACACAAGTCTCTCAATTCTCTTTTTAGAGATATGACCTAATCTCTTGTGCCATAATGAAGTTGAATTCTCAATAGTTAATTTATGCTTTTTACTTATTGAATGAACATGCAAGGATTCATTAAATGAAGCAATTGTATCAATTAAATATAGATTATCATAACCTGATAAAGAACCAGAGCCAACCAAACTTGAATTTTGAAAAAGACTAAATTTTCCATTTTCAAATGAATAAGAATACCCAAATTTGTCCAATGCTGAAACAGAAATCAAATTTCGCCTAAAAGATGGTACAAAAAAAGTGTCAAAAAAATTCAAATAACAACCAGTTCTTAATAATAATCTAAAAGTTCCAATTGCTTCGACTTCAACTGATTTGCCATCACCAACATAGATGTATCTTTCACCATCATTAGGCTTTTGACAATTCAGGCAACCCTACATGGACACACTAAAGTGAGTTGTTGCACCTGAATCAATCCACCAAGTGTGTCTAAGTACTGAAGCCAAATTAACCTCAGAACAAACAAAGTTAAGAAGCATACCTTTCTTAGCATGCCAAGCGTGATAGTTGGTACATTGCTTCTTCTGGTGTCCTACAGCTCCACAAAAGAAACAACCATCTTTACCTTGTTCCTTATGTTGTTTCTTATGTGGTGTCGTTACCACAACTTCCTTATTTTTTCTTTTCTTATTCTCCTTTTTCTTGTCCTTTGAGGTGGAGACCAAATGAACACTTGGTGTCTTTTCATGCTTCAATATATCCTCTTCCTGAACATAGTGAGAGATGAGCTCATTAAGGGTCCATGAGTCCCTTTGATAATTATAGCTCACCTTAATTTGACCAAATTGTGCAGGAAGAGAGATCAAAACCAAATGCACTAACAAGTCTTCAGATAAATATAACTTGAGTGCCCTTAAACTTGAAGCAAGGTTAGACATTTTCATAATATATTCCCTTATATTTTCTTTGCCTGTATACCTCATAGAGATGAGTTTTGCTAAGATTGTACTTGTTTCGACCTTTTCATTCTTAGCAAATCTCTTCTCAAGGTTCTCAAGAAAACCCTTAGCGGTATCCACCTGATCGGACATTGTACCCCTAAAAGCTTCAAGAATGGCACGTTTAATGACCATAAGACTTATGCAATTAGACCTTTCCCACTTTTTCATCTCCCTCTTTTATTCAAAGGTACTCTCATCAGTGAGATCAGCAGGTCTAGGTTCCCTTAGTGCAAGGTCTAGGTTCATGACTCCGAGAGTGATCAATACACTCTCTTGCCATGCCTTAAAATTCGTGTCAGTCAGCATAGGAATGGAGTTGATACTAGCAGTAATATTAACAGCAGGAGCAGAAACTGAATTTAGAACAAAACATATAAAATAAACTCATATAAGTATCAAAATAATATCAAAATTGAATAACAAATTTAAATACAGTTAAACCCCATCTCAAGACATCTGACACTCCATTAATATTTTATTTTTGGAAAAAAAATTAACTTGTAAGTGATATCTTGATGTAACAATTAAACAAAAATAATAAAATAATATGTCAAATAATAATTCTTCATTTGGGCCGATTTATTATTCACATGTAAGATCAAATAATTATAACGTGCTAATTGCTACAAATGTATATGTAATTATATTAAACATTAACTTTCCTTTGGATCAATTAATATTTATGTAATTATACACACAATCAATTATATATTTCGAAATAAATTAATTAATTTTTATAGATATCACTATGGCAATATATTGATTCAATTAATCCATCTTAATATATATATATATATACTGTAATTTAAATTGAAATTCAAAAAATGTAAAAAACCATATGCAATCTCATCAAATATATATATATATATATTAAAGGAACCGAATATCAAATGGAGACAAAACAAAAAATGAGAAAACCAACGCCCAAATAACTCAAACCGGCGCAAATTAATTAATGTCAGTTTTTTTTTTTTTCTTTCTTGGTTGGCCCTCATACCAAACGGCACAAACAAAGGAAATTGAATACCAAACGGCACAATCAATTAATGGCAGTTACCTTTTTTTTTTATTTCAACCGCCAAAAAAAAAATTGTTCCATGGACACAAGATTTTATGGTTGCCATAAAACTCATTATGCCGAAAAACAACAAAAAAACAAAAAAAAAACAAAAACAAAAACAATGCCACAAAAATTAATTTTGCCGCAAATCACCAAATGGAATTAAACAAAATCATATACGACAAAGAACATAAATTCAACCACAAACATAAAGCCATAACTTCAAACAAAATGAATTCATGGTAACTTTAATTCATTTTTAATGATTCAACATGAAATTAACTTTGATATCAATTATTGAAAATCCTAGAATTCATCTAACAAAAAATAATCATATTAAATTATTAAGAAAATAAAATATATAACAAAAATATATCTAAATTAATAATTACAATTGAATTATCAAAATCTTGCGATGTATGATCTTTTAAATTAATAAGTAAGAAAAAAATCTGTCTACTACAATTAGTGATGAAATCAAAATAATTGGTAATGGATTGAACTGTTTATATTATTAAATATTTTTATTTATAACTCTAGGAACGTATTTAGATAGATTGTAACTTCCGTTGCCGAATATAGCAGAACAAGTAGCATGAATTGTTTTGACTGATATCTTGCCCAATTGTCCAGGCCAATTGGCAGCATTGGCCAACCGGTACATACTTATAATACCAAGTTGACATGATTGCCACAAGTAATCGTTGTTAGTCTTTCAATCATTGATTTTGTCAAATGCTCTAAGGTGGAAGCCTTTGATTTGTATGGGAGTAGGTGCCTTACCGAGCACATGTTCGAATTCCAGGTTTTCACAACCAAGCAAGCCACTTCTCCAAACCTATAGCATGAGGCGTCGTTAATGGTCATCCACATATATTTAAAATAGAGGTTGAATAAAAATTGTACTTAAAATCTAGCCACAATTACAATGGATTGGCAAAGTCGTGAGGAATATTTTTATTTAAAATATATTATATTTGGATGGGATTATCATTTTCTTTTTTTTTATAAATTTTATTATTAATATTTTAAATTAGTAAAATAATGGTTCACTACAAGAAAATAGCAAAATAGCAACGGAATTCATTCTTTTGCTAATTTAGCAACGGAATAACAATTCCGTTGCTAAAATTGTTGAAGTTTTAGGAATTTAGCAATGGAATACAAAATTGTTGTATTCCGTTGCTAAAAAGGGGGAGATTTTATCACCAAAATATGGCAACGAAAATTAAAAACGAAAAATAATTTTCGTTGCTAAATATGGAGGCACTTGATAGCGAAAAAAATTCAGGATGAAAATTAGCAACGAATTTAAATTTTGTTGCTAAAATAGTAACGGAATATAAATTTTGTTGCAAAAATAGCAACGGAATTTAAATTCCATTGCTATTTATGTTGAATTTAGTAAAGGTATTATTTTTTGTAACGGAATTAATTTTCGTTGCTAAACATGACGGCACTTGATAGCGAAAAAAATTTGGGATGAAAATTAACAACGAAAATTAATTCCGTTGCTAAATTCAAAATCGTTGTGAAAATAGCAACGGAATTAAATTTCATTGCTAAAAAAGAATATATATAAGAAAAAAACCTATTTCTTTCATTTCTATTCTTCTCTTCACGATCTGTATAAGAAAAAACCCGAAATGCAGGTAATGTACTTGATATCTAATGTGAGAGAATGATGAATATGAGTAATTGATAACCATGTTTTGTCAAAATACATTTAGATTTTAGGACTGATTATCATTTGAAATGTGAAATATTGTGAAGCTGATTATACAGGGTGAAGATACTCTAAGATAGTTCTGTATGTTTCTTGATCCTGAAGTTGCTTTTCTAGGAGTGGCATAAATGATATGGAAACATTTGCATGATATATCTTGAATGGTTGTTGTCCTTCTCTCTAATTTTTGTGCTTGTTTTAAAATATTTTTTACCTGAATCTAGGAAGAAACCATTTATGGTTTGACAAAAGTTTTCCTTATGTATTATGTTTGATTTCCTTATATTTTGCTTTTGGATGTGATGTGGGTGAGTTGGACTGATTCATCTTAAACAGCTAATTCTTTTTTTTCTCTTTAAACAGCTAGCTGTTTAAGACAAATCTCTTAAACAGTTTTTTTGCCTTAAACAGCAAATCTCTTAAACAGTTTTTTTGCCTTAAATAGCTAGATATTTAAGGCAAATCTCTTAAATAGTTTTTTTTTTTGCCTTAAACAGCTCATTAAATGCTAAGACACAGATAAATGGTAAGACACAGATAAATGGGCAGTCATCAAGAAGCCATTTTGTGTTCACACTATGAATATCTAGGGTCAATGAGGTGTGGATCTTTATTATTTAGCTCTTTATTTATGTCCAGTAAACGTCTTTTCTGGTTTGGGTTTCACTATTAATCTTTTTTTGTCTCTGTAATCGTCTCGCAGTTTTCAACTTGTTTGATTCAGTTCTTATAAATTATCAGCTCAATCAACTATACTCTAACTGCAAGACATTTTTGTCTCTGTAATCGTCTCACATGAATTTTCACTTTCACCGAAGCATGGAGCTAATTTCCAATGATTTTGTCCACTCTAACACGTGTGAATTGCTTTATTATTTCAGGGTCTGAACATTATATATGTAAATGCACCAATTGGCATCGGGTTCTCATATTCAACAACAGATGAAAATTGTTATATATATATATATATATATGACATGGGCTCTGCTAATCAGACCTATGAGTTTTTAAGGAAGGTAATTTCTTTGTTTTTTAAATATATTTATGTGATTATCTTGTGCTTGTGAACTTAATAATTCAAAGAGATAATATATATTAAAAAATCGAACATATCAATAAAATATAATTTGCACACATAAATTTTTGCACAAGTTCGGGATTCATTTGTTGAATTTGAGCATTTAAAGATTTAATAGGTATGAAAGCTTTTATTATTACAAGTCTGAAAATTTTATGTTCTTATGTAGCTGAGTTGCATTTCCACTGAACTTTCCTTGGAAAGATTTCAAGATAAATAATTAGCTTGTTCTAAAATCTCAGTAGGGTGGCCATATGCATTGTATAGCGGTATTACTTATCTCTAATCATTAATATGGTACTGCAAAATTGCATCATTTAATTATGTTGCGTATATGATGTTTTAGTGTGTGTAGCTTTGTTTTTACTAAATACACTAAAACAGCTTGCTGATTTAGTGTATTACAGCTTGCTGTTTTTAATACACTAAAATAGCTAGCTGTTTTAGTATATTGCAGCTTGCTGTTTCTAGTGTTTTTAGTTTTTGTTTTGTTAGTAGTTTAGTTAACTAGTTAGTAGAGTTAGATGACAGTTATTCTTAAGTTAATTAACTCTAGTTAGTTTTCATGTATATATAAGTCATGTTTAACATGGTTTTCGTGAGCATAAAGTAATATTACAGATATACAAGTTTTTCTCTGTTTTCTTTCAAGCTCAATAAGAGCTCGTTTACTTACTTTGAATTCGTTCAAATTAATATATATATATATATATATATATATATATATATATATATATATATATATATATATTACTAGCAATTATTGTAATAATTAGTCAAACTCAAAACTAATAAAGGTTATTTTGATTTGTATATAAGAATGTAGCTAAATGCAGTTGATTATCTTTAAATTCACACTTAATGCTTATTCAGTTGATTACCTGTAAGCTATATATGCTAATGTCTTCTATGCAGGTTGTGGCTCTGGCCAACCAGAAGCTACTTGGTCTAAATCCAGTGAGTCATTTAATAACTCAAGCCTTTATTTGCAAACTAACATACCCTGTATCTTTGAAATTCTGTTTTATTAAGTTGTCACCTTTTTTTTTTGCTTTTTGTTATTTTCTTTTGACTTATTATTGATTATAAGTTCTATAAAATGCAGGGAAAAGTAAATGCTCATGGTGTCGCGGTTTCTTTAGGGCATCCCTTAGGATGTAATGGGGCTCACATCTTAGTCACATTATTAGGGGTTTTTTGTCAAGGCTTTATTTGTATATGCTAGGTTTATGGTTACTTTGTTTCTTATGAGTTATCTAAACTATAGATATGGAATTTTTTTCTTTTACTCTCTCTCTTCCTTCTGCCACTTAAACCTGTGATGCAGTATCATATTTTCTTATTACTAAAGTTCTCCATTACTTATTTCCACTCGAAACAATTTGGGATAAAATCCCAGCTTCTTAGATAGAGGGGGGAATCCATCAATGTGAAACTTGTTATTTGTTTTAGAAGTGTCAAAATTTATGGATGATAAATTTATGTCCTACAGGTACTCAGACATAAAAATGGCAAGTATTGAGTTGTTGACATCTGCAATGGAGGTAGTGGGGCATCTGCCCTTGTCCTCGAGCTCATGTAAGCTCTCTAACCTTGGTAAGGCTTATATATAATGTTGTTCTGTGGTAGTGTAAATTGATGGTGCCCCCAGTTGGAACTTTCTCTTAAACTTGTGTCGTGAAGTTCTCTAGTCAAAGTCCATTTAGCCCATTTGGCAAATATGATGAGGTTGAATTTGATTTATGAGATGCTGGGTTGGTTCGGTTTGCTAGTTTCTAAAATTTGGATGCTTCAAGAATTATTAATAAAAGTCTCAAGGGCCAAATATAACCTTAAGTTTGCTTAATAGTCGCCTTTCATATTTCGATAGTGTCAATTTCATTTTTAAAAAGTTAAAATTAAACCAAATTGGCATTAAAGGAATCAAAATTGAGTAAATAGGCACTATTAAAGGAATCAAAATTGAGTATAAATAGGCAATATCTATTATTTCTTTCACTTTAACATGCTTATGTCAAAATTGAGTATAAATAAGCAATATCTATTATTTCTTTCACTTTAACATGCTTATGTCAAAATTGAGTATAAATAGGAATCAAAATTGAGTATAAAAAGAAACACATGAAAAACTATCACACATAAATAGCACTAAAACAGCTTGCTGTAATACACTAAAACAGCTAGCTGTTTTAGTGTATTTAGCTAGTTGGTTGTTCTACACTAAAACAGCTAGCTGTTTTAGTGTATTTAGAAGGCATTTTTGTAATTAGGTAATCTGAATTTCACGTGGTAATCTGAATTTCTCGTGTTCTTCCTTTTTGGTTTTTGTTTGGATTTGATTTGAGTGATTTATCTCGTCTTTCTTATCATCTTTATGTTTTACATCATCTTCTATACTTTAATATTGAATAATACACGCTCCTAGCTTTTGTCTGTTGCTATTAATGAAGCTGAATGTTTAAGTTATTTTCACATCTCTTTTAAGAACAAAACATAGCTTAAATATTTAATGAATTCTTACCCAAACTAATCTCACACAATGGTCTGGGGTTGGAATTGTAAGCTCCACTTGATGATTTAATCAGATTTTCAGTTACTATGATATTTTTTTCTCAGCCAAATACTCCATATTTCTTGCTTGTCTAGGTTTGAAAGTCAAAACTGAGATATGAATATTGTCTACTTAATATTATTGCTTAATTAGCTACTGTATTATTGAAAACTAAGCAACCCAGTGACATAGTTTGGAGCTCATTTCTGAAGCTCCACTCTTAACGGCACATAATAAATTATATTGGTGGGTTTATTGATGTGAACATACTGTTCTTTTCATTAAAATGCTAACATGCTATCATAATTTATATGTTATGCTCCTACATTTCCTATCGTGACTTTATGCTATCTGTGAAGGATTGGTTAAATTCTGATTTGTAGCATGTGGTAATTGCTATATATGCTGATTTTGTTTTGAGTTTAAGGGAATTTTCTTGGCTTAACAATTGCATGTCTGTTGCTTCTTTACATCATTTTTTTCATCTCTGTTTCCAGATTGCCTATTTTTGAAATTTAAGGCCTTTAGGAATGTAGTAAAAGAGACACTTGGAACAATGTTCTTAGTAATTAGGTTTTTCCGTCCTTTATCTAGAAGAGAATACAACTTGAAACTTCGCGTTTATATAGGCAGGCCGGTGTTCTTCCAATAGCAGGTAACTGTTTTAGCGCTGAATTACATATTCATTAGTTATTATTATATTTTTTCCATACCCTACAACTTCTTCTTGCTATAGTATTCCATGTTTTTTCTCTGGCATCTAACATCTTGTAATCATTCTTAATTAAATTATGGAAGTTGTTGTTGAAAAGGTAATTAAAAATGAAATGGTCATTAGATTATTAAATAAACTTTCATCATTTTGAGTTGTTATTTTATATTTGCTATTGTGCCCTTTGTAGTATTTGTTTTTCTTCATTTTCATTACAAGGTCTTTGACTGTTGTTATTTCTATATAGGCAAGTTGATATTAAAAAATTATAATAATTGTTAGCGACGGATTAACGACGGATAGCACCATCATTAATTTTTATAGTGGTGGGTGAAATTAGCAATGGAAGTTGTTCTGTTGCTAATTTTAGCAACGGAATTCCTTATTCCGTTGCTAAAATTGATCATTTCACCAAATGAAGCATTGGTTGATTTTAACAATGAAATTCATAAATTTTTCGTTGCTAAAAATAGCAACTGTCGAATTAGCAACCAAAGTTTTCGTTGCTATTTTTTATTAGCAACGAAAATTTGATATTTTTCGTTGTTAAATTGTAATTTTCTTGTAGTAGCTATTGATGTGGTGTATCAAATCTGTATCATGGTTTTAGTTTTCAAATGGCTAAAATTGCAAAAATGTCCCTAAAATATGTAAAAAAAAAAAGCAAATTTTTTTCTTAATGTTTGCTTTTTGTGTAATATTATTCCCTTGATTTTTCAAAATTAGAGTAATTTTAATCCTAATTCAACAGAATCATGAAATTTATTTTTTTTCCGTCATTTGACGGGTGACGCGGTAATGAAATGGACACTTGGCAGGCTAACACATAATTCATCAGATAACACCTCGTTCACATGTGCAAGACCCGACATGTTAAAAATTATTGTAAATTTTAGGCATCATACATAAAAAAAGCCCTTGAACTTGCACGACTTTGTCATCTTGTCACTCAAACTTAATATTTTTTCAATTAAAGTCCTCTATTTGAAAAAAGTATATATTATAGGCATTAAATTGATGACGTGGCCTGAGATTGCTGAGATGTCAATCCTGAGTATAGTTCAAGCGCAAAAAGGGCGTGACAATGGAGACTTTCTTTACTTAATGTTCTTTCTTTCATTTTTCTCTCCTTTTTCAATTTTTACTCTCTTCTTTTCTTATATTTTCTCAAGAAACAAACAAACCCTTACCTACAAAAACCTCATATAAGCTACTTATCCATCATTAATCAAAGAAATGAAAACAATCTTGGATGAGAAGAACTTGAAGGTATGAATTCGAGATAGAAAAAGAGAAATAAATCACAATCCATTATAAGAGAGATAGATAAAGGTAACCAAAATTTCTTTCATTCTTTTCCTTTTTTTTTCTTTTTTTTTTTTTTTTTGTAGGATTGTGAAAATTTTCTCTTGTTTAACTTAACATTTGGACAAGAAAATCAAGACCGAAAAAAAAAACCCTTGGGCATACTTATGAGCTCTATTTTCTGCTCACTTTCTATTCATTTTTGGTTTATTTTTCTTTCAATCCAGTTGACAATTTTCAAGTTATTTCATTCTTCCTCTCATTTTTATTTATTTATTTTGGATTTATGTATTTATTGCACTATTTTTCTCAAAGTTTTACTTGCTCCTCTACAATAATGAAGATTGGGAATTGCATGAAGCATTTGTGAAAGAAAATAACGAAGAACAAAGCACAATAGGAGAGAAGAAAAATAACGAGAAAAAGAATTTAGTGACTAGTTGAACTATTACGTTTTTTGTAATCTCGACTCTTGATTATTCTATTTGGTAATGTTGTTTTTTTCTTTTTGATTACTTTCATCTTCTTACAAAAATAAATAAAATAAAAGAGTTTTTTCTTTGGAGAATTAACGAAACAGAAATTGAATAATGGATGATTTGAGGGGTTTTCTTTTTTGGTTAATATCTAGTTGTGTACAGCTAATTTATAGATCTAATTTACATGATTTGATGACGTGTTAATTAGTTCATTTTTTGCTGTTGATTATAATTTTTGCAGGTCGACTTGGGATTTTTTAGTTATAGAAGAGAGATAAAGAGAATAAGAGAAGAGAAAAGGGTAGAGAATTGATAACACATGGCACAATTTTATTTGATGTGCATTCTAATTTTACACGTTAATACGTTTGCACATGACTCACTGTTTATGATCTATAATAGGTGAAATAAATATTTATAATGTATACTTTTTTCAAGTTGAGATGTCTAATTGGAATAATATTAAGTATGAGAGGCAGGGTGACAAAACGATGCAAGTTGAAGGAGCCTTTTATGTATTATTCCAATTTTTTTCTTACCCATTCCTTTTCGTTTTTCTCTCAGAGCCTACAGATCGACATCTCCTTCTCTTCTTCTTTTTCCTTCTATTCTGTTTTTCATAAATCTAAAATCCCTAGTTAAATCATGAATTAAAGTTAGGGAAATCTGTTAAAAAAGTCATCATGCCTTCATTTAATTCAATCTCCTTATGATCAGCTATGCGATCGAGAAAGTAGTGATGATTCCATCAATAAAGGGGTAGGGCCTAGGTGTTTTTATGGTGACAAAGCTGTTAGTTTAATATCTTGGAGCATTCCAAATCTTGGAAGGTGTTATTACCAATGTCCTAAATTTGGAGTAAGAAATTCAAGTATAATTGCATGCCTATTTTATGAGTATTTTATTTAGTCATTTATGATATATGAGGTTACCAAAGTGATTTTATTTGCTTTCTTAAATAGGTGATGGACTGTAACTTCTTTGATTGGCATGATACTGTAGAAGGGATGGGGGAGAGATAAAGAATTTTACTGTATGAAATTTTGAGGTTGAACAATAGGTTTGAAAGCCAATCAGATAATAACCAACAAATGACTATGCAATTGGAGGAAAAAGATAGGTATTCAGAGATAATGATGAGACTGACTCGTGAAATTTGTGAGTTTAAGAAATGTCAGTGGGGTTGGTTTTGGTGGGTTATGCAAATGCTTTGTCTATTTATGGTTGGATGCTTTTGTTAGGCAGTTTACAAGTATATTGCAGTTTCAATATATATGGGGTTTTGTTTTTATATGTATATAATTTGGAATTTTGAGTTGGTTAATACTTTTGAATAGTGGCATTACACTGTTGCTTTTGTGCTGAGATAGTTGTCATCATGCAATGAAATCGCAAATTATAATATATTTAGTTGGTATTGGATTTTCTATTTAAAACTTTTTAATTTCATTATGTTGTGATCTATATTTGCTAACATGGAGATAGTATACTTTAACTATAAATTTGGCAGTCAATAACAAATATAAATAGAAATAACAACCTTGCATTTCATTTCTATAAGTCCAATGTTCAAGTAAAAAGAAAGCAACATCTCCGGTAATTTAAGTATTTATAACAATACCAATTGTAGAAATCAAGTATAAACTATTTCAAAAATAAAATGCTTGGGACATTCACAACCAACAATATAAAATCCTATCAAAATCATAAAAATATATCTATTTTTTTATTTCATCATCAATTTCCTCTTATTCTTTTGCTTCTCTAGATCGCTTAACAAAACTTTCTTCTTTTTTGGAGGCTTAAATGACAATTTAGAAGGCAGTTTTGTAATGGCCTCAATACCGGATTAGTCGTGAACAGTATTTTTTAACGGTAAATAGTATTTTCGAGCGTGAAAAAAAATAATATGTCCAGAGGTGAAAAATATTTTATTTGACCATCAAAAAATATTGGTTATGGTTAGATCGAGATTAAAATTTACAGTGAAATTGAGGTCATATAAGCTTTCAAAAGTCGAAAATACGAAAAAAGAAGCCGTGCAGTGTAATTAATAACTGGGTTACTAAAAATAGTAAATGAGCTCTAAAATTCATCAAAAATTGCAGATTTGCCTAAAATAATATGTAGAATATTTTGTCTATAAAAAGAGAATTTTTCAGTAACACCGGTAGTGATAAAATCGGATCGATATGATTGAATTGGACTAAAAATAGACTCCGATTGAGTTAAAATTTTGGGTACAGCCTAGTTTTTACATGTTATGAATTATGGAACTGAATTTAGAATGAATTGAAGTTGGAAAGTAAGAGAATTTCAAAAATTTACAAGTTTGGCTTGAAAAGAGGGTTTTAGGCTTAAGTGAGTAGGCTTTAGGTTGGACCAAGGCCCAACCCACTTGAGCCATTATAAAAGGAAAATATCATATTTATTTTAGGGTTAAAATTCATTTTAAACACAGCCCCTTTTCTGCTCTCTCTTGGCCGAACCGCTCATTCTCTCCCTCTCTCAATTTTTCTTCAATTCTTCTCTCTTTCTCACTCAAAATTCAAGCCTCATGTGTGAAGCTCTATACCTCTAGTAGCTGTTTTGGGTCTCTATGTATTAATTTAAGTGGATTTTGGTGGGTGAATTAAGGGAGAAAGTGAGGGAGCTATTAAGGAGGTAAGTAAAATTTAAGGATTTAAAATATTTTAAAGCTCCCTACTAGTATACTTAAGTGTATAGAATTCAAATTTGCTGTCAATTTAAGTATATGAGATAAAAAAATTAGGGTTTGGACTGAAGGGAATTTTGGTCTATATAGGTTCCCATAGTGGAACTCAAGCTTTAAAGGGGAAAGGTAAGGAAAAGGAAACCTAAGGAGAATTAAGCAAGTGAGAGAGAGGTTAGTGACTATAAATCCACCAATTTCCCTTAATTTGTGCTTTATGTAACTAAGTAAAATTAGGAAAAATACATGTTTAATTAAAATTGACTTTGGATTAGTGATTGAGAACCCTAATTATGCTTAATAGAGTAACTAAATTGAATTAAAAGTGATGTGAAGGTGGTGTACCTTGCTTAGCCGAATTGGGTATTAAAGAGAACTAAAATGTAATTTGAATATTTTTAATGATTAATGCTTTTAAATGAATATAGTTATGAAATTAAGTGCTTATGAATTATTTGGAATTTATGGGATTTATATGAATATTTTTTATAAGAAATTAGCATTGTGTTAAAGTGACTTTAATGAATTATAGTGGAATAATTCATAAGCTATCCAAAATTGATGAACGAATTGAGTAACTAGTGTATTGAAATGTAAAAGTAAATGAAAATGTTAATTGTGTAAAGAAATCTTCAATTAAACAAGAAATTTCGCTCTTAGTATTGATCAGCCAGTTAAAATCTTGTTCAAGATATAATTGGCTAGCCATAGGGATACTTTTACAACAGTACAAGTCATGGTGACTTGCTTTACTATGGTAAAATCGTAACGATCTTCTATAGTTCAGTATTATGTGTTCAGTGAAATTATTGAAGGGGTCCTTCAGGATCATTACCTAGTGCAGTGTTATGGTCCTGTGGGGTCCACGTCTTGTATATCCAGTCTGTAGATTTCTGTCAGAGTGGTACTAGGGGCATAATGGTAAAAATGAATTAAAAGTATAAATTGTAAAATGAAAATGAGAATTTGTAATGAAAAAGGGCCTAAGTGAAAGAGAATAAAAGTTTAGGGGTAAAAATGATAATTTTTTCAAATAGTGAATTTTAAGAGTAAAAATGACAAGAAATTAAATAAAGGGCAAAAGTAGAAAGAAATAATGTTTAAATAGATAGAAAATGAACTTGTATAAATTGTAAGGATTAAAGTGTAATTTTATATGGGAAAGATAAAATAAAAGACCAAGTGAAAATTTTATAAGTCAATAATTAAATGTGAAATGAAAATAAGTCATCTAGTGGCAATTTTGTAATTATAGAGTAAAAATGGTCAATTTTGTAATTAAGTGAAAAATTAAGGACTAAAGTAAAAGTTTCTCCCAAATAATGGTTTTAAACTATATTAAATGTAAAAACATTGATAATGGTGTTTTGATGAAAAATGTATGAAATTTTGCATGAGTAATGTGATTGTGTATGAGTGGGTAATTTTTAAATTTCTAGTCACCACTGAGCATAATTAATGTTCAGCGTGTAGTATTTACTGCGTATAGGTCCCGAAATGACAGTGGAGCAAGTATATAAGGGAACTTAAATTTTGGAAGAAGGACAAAATTTGAAATTTTTCCTTGTTGGTATGTATATATTTAGCTAGCTCTGAAGTTACTTTTTGGATTTGTATATAAGTTTGAATATGTGACTAGTGGTATGTGAATGTTTTGAGTTATGATGGAGATATATATATTACTGTCTATAGATTGCCGTGCCCCTTTGGGCTGTGAAATTTGTTTGCTTTTCAGGGAGCTTAGGCAAGATTTTAGCCGTTAAGCTACCGAATTTTTAATTGACAAATAGTATACTGATTAGCTATTGATTGATTACCTAACTAAATTATTATTGTTGAATAGAATGGGTATTTAAGATTTTAAAAAAAATTCAGTATTTCGCACATGTATCAGTCATAGGTTATAGTAAGGATGTTACATTTTGGGGTAGATGAGCGTGGTTTAAGCGGTTTTAAGATCGGAGTAGGAAGTAGTGATTGGATTATGTGTATACACATGCCAATTACGAGTGAAAAAGGTGTTTTGGATCTAATGTGTATTTACTCCTTTTTGTTTTATAGTGAAAGATGTCGGACAACTGAAGTCATGAAGTAGGGGATGGTGGGAGTGAAGCATCAAGTAATGTTGGGCAGCATGAGGCCCCATAACCACAAGCTCCACCACTAGTGGTACCACCTCCACCCCCACAACCAAATTTTCTTAACTTGATAGTCGATTATGTATAGTAAAGGTTGCAGGCAAGTTTAGTACAGCCGGCTCAGGTAGCAATACCAGTGCAGCCACCTGCTCTACCAAAAAGGAAACCAATTCTGGAGCAGTTGAAAAGATTGGGAGCTGAGAACTTTCATGGATGTGATCCTTTGACTCCTGCCTAGGCAGAAGCATGATTATTTAAAATCAAGAGGTTATTTGAAATCACCAATAGTCCACTAGAAGAGAAATTTGAGGGTATTGTGGCATTGCCACAAGGACCAACTTTTATTTGTTGAAATTCAGTTTGGAGGCACACTTGAGTAGATCAGTTGGATTGGAATTTCTTTGTGACGCAGTTTATGAAGAAATATATTGGGTCTGAATATAAAACAGTCATAGGTTATGGTAAGGGTGTTATAAGTTTCATATCCATTGCCCTCTGACTTTATCGCTCTTAAACCTGTAGAAATATAACTTCCTTGT